>OVAU01003025.1:0-11605 GCA_900406315.1 Biscutella laevigata subsp. laevigata
CTTGTTTTTGCCACAACTCAAGATCCGAACCATCACCATTAACCCCATTGTGTTTGGCGTAACTGATAGCGAGAATCATGATAATTGGGAATGGTTTTTCAACATGTTGAAAACCGTCATACCGGATGATGGTGAATTGGTTTTTATGAGCAACCGACACGCAAGTATCATAAGAGCGGTACGTATGGTTTATCCTCTATCCCAACATGGACACTGTATATGGCATTTGTCTAGAAACTTGAGAGCTAAAGCTCGAGACAAGGTCAACAAAGATTTACTTGCTGCAAAATTCATCCAGTGCGCTCATATTTATACCATGAGTGAGTTCGAGAAAGAGTACGGTGATTTTTCGAAGAGGTGGCCCAATGCCGGTAAGTATCTAGATGATAAAGTTACTAAGGATAAGTGGGCGAGGTGCCATTTCAAAGGAGACAAGTACAACTTAGACACGTGAAATTCTTGCGAATCTTTAAACATCGTGTTTAGGAAAGCAAGAAAATACTCACTCTTACCACTGATTGATACGATTTTTGACGTTATTTCTGGATGGTTTAACAAGCATAGGGAAGAATCAGGAGGGATGCCACAGACGAAATATTTGGTCCCTTACATGGAGAACGTTTTGCACGATCGATGTGCAATCGCAACACTCTTAGCAGTGAATGAGATCAATGGCTACCACCTTGAGTATAATGTTGTGGGACAGGATGAGTTAACTTATTTGGTGGATTTAAAGATGAAAACTTGCTCTTGCAGGGGTTTGGATGTAGACAAGTATCCTTGTGTCCATGCAATTGATGCGGCCATGGCGTTGTTAAGGAAGGAGGGGTCAAATGCGAAAGTTAATATCTACGACTTGTGCTCCAAATATTATTCGATTGAGACGTGGGTATTGGCATATACTAGAACAATTTATCGTGTTCCGCATGAGTCTACTTGTAATATTCCAGAGGATATACAACGGTTGGTCGCCTTACCGCCAGACTGCATAAACAAACCAGGCCGAATGCAAGAACAACGATTTCCATCGACCGGGGAACATCCTCGAAAGACGAGTAACAAGGCTATGTTTGGCCAAGGGTTGTGTGCATATTTCGACTGTCAAGGTAGGAGTGGTGTCTGAGTGCAAGTGTGTGTTTATGTATGTGTGTCGAGTATTTGTGTTTGTGATAACTATGTATTAGTGTTTGTGAAAAAACTCTGTGTTATGTATCTGTCGAATGCTTGCATGGACAACTGTGAAAACTATGTTTTGTTTCTGATTAGGACAACTATGTGCAACTGAGTGCAGTAAATTAGTAGCGTAAATGAACCACTAGATGGTTCTCACAAAGAAACTAGGCCCAATTGAATTCATTAATTGGTCCACATTTTAAAATTATGGGTCTATATGTTTATCCGGTAATATGTCAATCGGTTTAGCTTAATTCATCGGTTTATAAGCTTATTACATCAAATTATTAAATTAATTAATTGGTTTGTAAGTTTAATACATCAAATTTCTCAAATTAGTAAATTCATATGTAACCAAATTATATGTTTAATTCAACAAATCACAAGTTTAATTCAATTCATTGTCTTTTAATTTTTATTCAACCAAATATATGTTTAATTCAACTAAACATTAAATTTAGGAACATGAATTATGATAACAATACATCAATGTTTTTATGAATTTTTGTTTCACATATTTGGTTTCTCAAAAAAACATCTTACTTTACAAGTAACCATATGAGATCATGAAGCCTATCTTGATGCAAAACGTGTCAATAATTAGATTATGAAATAATTTTAGTACAAGAGCAATTGAAATCTCATTTAAAAAACTAAAATCAAGTGGACAACTACGAATTCATAGATTATAATCAAGTTCAACCAAAGATACCTCTAAACGATCAAAATACAACTGTGAGGAATATCGGACAACTAAGTGCATTTCTGAAATTTTTCAAAATATTTCGCGATTCCGCCGGCGGGAATTTTGAATTTTTCGATATTTCAAGTTACACGACCATTTCTCCTCCATTTAGTCTTATCTCACCCACTTTTTGGCTTCCTTCACACACTTCTCCTTCTCCTTTTCCTTCGATAGAGAGAGAGAGAGAGAGACATTTTAGAGAAAGAAAGCTTTCGAAACCGAGAGATTAGAGAGGATGGTAAGATTTAGTAATGTTAATAGCTCCTCCTCCGAAGGACCTTTGGATCTAGCACTAATAGAGGAATGCGAGTACGGGTTGCATAGGAACTGTTACTGTGGTTCACGATTGGTGAAGACGATCTCCTCGACTGAGCCTAATCGTGGAAGAGTGTTACTGAGATGCGAACGACGTTATGTGAGCTCTCGATCTTCTTGTATCTCCATATTTTTATGTGTTTATTAATTGAGTTTTGTGTCTAATTTCAGGAGGAGTATGATCGCGGCTATCATGGCCACCATACTGAAAAGTGGTGGGATGATGCTGCCCAAGAAGAAATCTCGACAATGAATGAAAGGATAACCAATCTTAAAGTATTCAAAGAGGAATAGACATGGATGCAATCTGAAATGGTGCGGATGCAAGATGAAATTGATCGGCTCAGTGATGAACATGTTGCTCTAGATGAGACAATGGCGAAGTAGGTGCTAATGAATAAGCAGAAAACCCTTGTGGAGATATTGTTATTCAGTGCTGCAATTGTTCTTTTGGTCTCTCTGTTCTTTGCCAAATCTTAGTTGTTCTCAGTTATTCAGTTGTCTACTGGTATAACTGAAAATATGTAATCCAATTTTCTTTTGGTAAAACCGTGACAACTACGGTTTTTTGTCGAACTCACTTCGGTGTATGTTTAAGGTTTGAACTTTTTTAGTTTATGTTTAATGTTTGAAACTAGCCCACAATAAAACCTAGACCAAAAACTAGCCCACAATAAAACCAATATTACAATTAGGCCTTAAAAGGCCCATGAAAACGCCCCAAGCGAAAGTGACTCCATGCATAACTTTGAAAATTTTCATGCATTATGTTACGTAAATATTTTGAACCGGTTGTCGAGTTGTACTTATTTGAACTCATTTGAACCGGTTGTCGAGCTGTACTTATTTGAACTCATTTGAACCGGTTGTTCATTTGTGCAAAAGATAAGAACGAGAAAATTGGAACAAGTTAAAACCAAAAGTGCATCCAAACAAGTTAAAACACGGAACAAGTTAAAACCAATCCGAACAAGTGCATTCAAACAAGTTCAAACACGAAACAAGTTAAAAAACCAACCCGAAGAAGTGGTAACAATTTCAAACAAAAACAAAAAAGAACAAGTGCAAACATAACATAATCTTCTTACTTCTTTCTTCCTCTCTTCTTCGGTCCACCCTCCTCAAGGACCTGTGACCCAACCACCTCAGCAGCAACATCCTTGGTGGGCTTCTTTCTTCCTCTCTTCTTCGGTCGACCCTCCTCAAGGTCCTGTGACCCAACCGCCTCAACAGCAACATCCTTCGACCCACCACCAACGTCCTGCGAACCACTGCCACTCCTACTGAACTTACCGAAACCCAAAGTTATCGGGAATACAAGAACATTGTGCATCCTCTCATCCTTCAATAACCTTTCACACTCAACCATTCTCACATTATAATCATCAAGTCTCTGAAAGATGGATTCAAAATTCCCATCAACACTAGCACTTAGTTCCGATACCCTTTCGGCGATTTGCTCCATCATGATCATCATACCCCCCGTTCTAGAACTTTCACCATGATCTTCTCCTTCTGCGCCACGGATGTTCCAAGTTACAACTTTAGCTGCTCTCGCTGCAAAATCTTTCTCATATAGGTCTTCCCAACATATGCTTTCACCCCTTACAACAAGTGCCTTTATCCAACCACGCACCATGGGATCCAAAACGCCTTCAGTAGGATCATTATCGGGGTCCATGATACGGTTCATAAGCTGAGTCTCTGATGAGTCTGGCTTGATGATGCTTATGATATCTTGGGATTTTCAACATTTAAGTACCAAGAAAACAATTTCACATCAAATACAAAAACTTATATAACAGAATTTTACCTTGCTTATACCGATTTCCGTGTTGATTTCATCTAGTGGATACCCTTTCATGGAGCTCTCAGTGAACCTCTTCTTGCACAATCTTGGGCAATCCTTCTCGGCCACTGCATCTAGTCGGTATTTTCCCCCAAGTGCAGGTATACACTCGAACGCAAACGCCTACAATCATATTTACAAAATCAGTGTCTAACAAATTTCAAATTAAGAACATAAATAATTAACAATGTTACCTCGAGAGGAAGAATGAAGCCTGAAAATGTCCATGCCTGTTTATCAGTAACGATCCCTTCCTTGAACTTTTGTGGTATAGTCCTCACCTCGGTCAGAAGGTCATCAAAGGTGTATCTCCCCCATGGAAAAGTCCTACATATCTTCAGATTGTCTACAACCTTAAGTAGAAAAGGCTCTATAGATGTCTCCAGCTTACTTTTCGCCTTCATCACTTTGCACAAGAAATACAAGACCGCCAACTTCGTCTTATCTGAACACGGGCTCATATTATCCATTTTATCCTTCACCTCTGAGATCTTAACCTTCCTGTTTTCAAAAATTCTATCCACGAACTTAAAATCGCCTCTATCCTTATCTCTCAACAGTGGGTAGTTTCAGATATTCATGACAATTCAAGCCACATAGAAGCTCGTGTTCTCTGATGGAGTATCGAATGGGTACTCCATTTACCACGAACCATAGTGCATCCCTGCAATCAGTCCGAGCAAGGTGAAGCATAAGCATCCACATTCCCATGGGTTTCCTGTTTGGCTCATGCGGCATATGGAAAAGATGCTGAAACTGCATATGCCTGTTGAAATGATCTGATACATCCAGATCACTCTCTATCATATCCACGGTGTCCTTCACCTGACACCTCGATCCAATCTTGCACACCCTCGTGTACTGTCCTTCACCGAAATAGAAGTTTTCTGGTTTCATCACGCCAGAATCAGCATCAGGAACCTGCAAATACATACAATTAAAACCCATCAATATCTTGAAGCAGTTGTTCCAGTTTTCTAAACTTCTAGCAGTTGTTCCAGTTTTCTAAACTTCTTGCAGTTGTTCCAGTTTCCTAAACTTCTAGTTGTTGTTTCTATATCATTTTGCATTTACCGTAGGATCAATGACTGCATTAGTCATAGGAGCATCTCCAGCAGCCGTAGGAGCATTGACTGCATCAACCTCAGTTTCGCTCTCTGTTTCTTCTTCATCTTTGGACTCTGTTTCTTCGCCATTTCCTTCTCGAACTTCTTCTTCCTTCTCTGTTTCCTTCTCGTTTTCCTTCTCTTCTTCGGAATCTTCTTCCGGTTCTTCTTCCTTCTCTTTCTCCTTCTCTTCTTCCTTCTCTTCTTCNAACCTCAGTTTCGCTCTCTGTTTCTTCTTCATCTTTGGACTCTGTTTCTTCGCCATTTCCTTCTCGAACTTCTTCTTCCTTCTCTGTTTCCTTCTCGTTTTCCTTCTCTTCTTCGGAATCTTCTTCCGGTTCTTCTTCCTTCTCTTTCTCCTTCTCTTCTTCCTTCTCTTCTTCCTTCTCTTCTTCGGAATCTTCAGAATCTTCTTCCTTATCTTTTTCTTTCTCTTCTTCCTTCTCTTCTTCGAAATCTTCTTCCTTCTCTTCTTCCTTTTCTTCTTCGGAATCTTCTTCCGATTCTTCTTCCTTCTCTTTTTCCTTCTCTTCTTCCTTCTCTCCTTCCTTCTCTTCTTCAGAATCTTCTTCTGTTTCTTTTACGGCCTCTTCTTCCACTTCTTCTCTCCGGTGGACTAACAACAGGTTCAGTTTTCCGAGATCGAGTTACAATCCGGTCAACTCCGATCTTCTTCTCTCCTTTGTTGCATGTAGGAGATTTGCCGCCTCTCATTCTCAGAGCCATTTTTAGAATCGTTTCGAGAAGTTCGTGTTATGGAGACAGTGAAATGATGGAGTTAAGAAGGAGCGATTTGGAGAATCGTGGGAATGTGGAAGTTATTTGAGCAGTTACACGAGCAAAGTGAAGCAGAATCAAAGAAATCCCACAAGGATTTTGATTTCGCAAAACTGGAGACAACTGATTTTAGATTAGGGTTTATTGGGAAAATTGTTTAAAGAGGGAACTTAATCGATTTGGGTGGATAATACCCGACTCGGACGGGCGGGTAAACCAAAATTGATCCAAATTTAAAATTTAAACTTCGATTTCAAATTCTAGTTTGTAATTCTCGGTTTGAACGATTTTGCCTGGTTTTATTATGTAAATATCCAAATTCATTAAAGATATAACTGTATTATACTCACATTCTCATTTAAAAATAAATAGAAACTAAATTAATATTAACATGATGAATTGATTACAAACCCCAACTCCAACAAAAAGCGTATATGATATACAAATAAGTTTTAACAGATCCGTGAAAATGAAATTGAAAAGTTTAAGAGTTAATTATAGAAATTAGTTTCTACAAATCTCTGAAGAAGAAGCTTCAACACCATTTGTTCTTCCTTGTTCTCCGCCGCATTTTTTCCTTCCATGAAAGATGTAATTCTTCCCTGAGAACCTTCTTCTTCTTCTTCCACATTCCAAAACGTTGAGCTTTTTTGTTCTTTCCTTTTGTTTATCCTCGATCTCAAACTAAGATCGTCTTAAGGAAGAAAATCAAGCAACAACAATCAAGAACTTTACCTAATTTCATCGTAAAATTTAATCAGTCTATCGAGCTGATTTCATATGAATTAGAATCCCTCGTTTTCAGTATTCTTATGACGTCTTTGTTTTGATTCTCTTTTTTTGTGATTTTTGTTATGGCAATGGTGGAGAAGAATGGTTCTACGATGGGATATGTAGCGAGAAATTTGTTGCTATGTTTATTCATTGTTACGGCTATTCTCTTTGCTCTCTCTTGTTACTTTGTATTTCGTTCTACTGCTCACAATCGCTTCATTAGCTCGAAATCATTTGTTTCCTCTGTGAATGTGAAAGAGAAAGTGGATTGTAGATGCAATGCAGATGAGAAGAAAGCAATGGCTCCTCTTAAGGTTTATATGTATAATATGGATCCTGAGTTTCATTTCGGATTGTTAGATTGGAAACCTGAAAGGAATAAGAATAGTGTATGGCCTGATCTTCAAAAGTATATACCTCCTTATCCTGGAGGCTTGAATTTGCAACACAGTATTGAGTATTGGCTCACGTTGGATTTGCTTGCGTCTGAGTATGCGAATGCTCCGAGAGCTATTGCTGCGAAACGGGTTTATAATTCTAGTGAAGCTGATGTTATCTTTGTGCCGTTTTTTTCTTCGTTGAGTTATAATCGATTCTCTAAGGTGAATCCTCACCAAAAGACTAGTAGGAATAAGGATTTGCAAGTAAAGCTGGTTACTTTTTTGACTGCTCAAGAGGAATGGAAGAGATCAGGTGGTAGAGATCATGTGGTTCTTGCTCATCATCCGAATAGTTTGTTAGATGCTAGAAACAAGCTGTTTCCTGCAATGTTTATACTCTCTGACTTTGGAAGGTATCCTCCTACTGTGGCAAATGTTGAGAAAGATGTCATCGCGCCTTATAAACATGTCATTAAAGCATATGAAAACGATACTTCTGATTTCGATAGCAGACCTGTTCTGCTTTACTTTCAAGGTGCTATCTACAGGAAAGATGTGAGTTCCTCTGCTACTTTGCTTAACTGCTTCAGTTCTGCTGTTTCCTCTCCAACAAAAAGTTAGCGTTTTTTTGGCTAAACACTCAAAATATATATGATTTGCTCCAATGTGTTATAAATATATCTCAGGGTGGGTTTGTGCGTCAAGAGTTATTCTACCTCTTGCAAGATGAGAAAGACGTGCATTTCTCATTTGGGAGTGTGAGAAACGGAGGCATAAACAAAGCAAGCCAAGGAATGCACAATTCCAAGTTTTGCCTCAACATCGCCGGAGACACTCCTTCATCAAACCGTCTCTTTGACGCCATTGCAAGTCACTGTGTACCTGTCATCATCAGTGACGACATTGAGCTTCCTTTTGAGGACGTTATTGATTATTCCGAGTTCTCTGTGTTTGTTCGCACCTCTGATGCCTTGAAAGAGAACTTTCTGGTTAACTTAATAAGAGGAATAAGCAAAGAGGAATGGACACGAATGTGGAAGAGATTAAAGGAAGTGGAGAAATTCTATGAGTTTCATTTCCCATCAAAGGTAGATGATGCAGTACAGATGATATGGAGAGCGATTTCACGCAAAGTTCCAAGTGTTAAAATGAGGATTCATAAGTCTAGAAGGTATCCAGGATCTGTTTCTGAGTTAGGGAAAGAATCAAGATGGTCACTGATACCAAGAAGCTTCTGGTGAACGAAACTGAGATTTTTTTTTTTTTTTTTTTGGTTGTAGAGACAGAGAGATTAGTCTTTTTCTCAAAGATTTTTCTGGTTGGATCAGATGATTTGTGAACCTTTTCTCATAAATCATAGGTTTATATAGACAGAGAAATTAGTCTTTCATACTAATTTGATTTTCTGGTAAGAAATAATAATATTGTAAGTTGGTTTGATAATTGTTCATTTCGTTCTTCATTAACGTTTTGATTCTGCTATCTCCATGCATGGAACTTAGATCTTATTGACATGAAAATCTTCTCACTTGTGCAGAAGACAAGACCACACAGACTCACAACCAACAACACAGTTAAAACATTTGAGTAAGGTATAAGAGTTTTGTAATCAAGTACACTAAGTTTCTTAGGTTTCATCTTCCATGCCCATCCAAGATCGTGTGAGTAATAAACATAGGAATTGATGAATTTCTTTGATCAGGGACACCAATGGAAACAGAAGAGGATGCTTCCAATAAAACTGGAGTAAAAGCACCGATGCCTGGAGAATATGGGGAGAGATCTGGCAATGGTAGGTTTCGGTTTAGGTATTGCACAACTTGTCCCATGGTAGGCCTGGTTCCTGGTAAAGCATTTGTGCAAATCAACCCAAGTTTCAGAACCATCTCGATTTCCTCGGATTTAAACTTTCCTCCAAGTCTTGAATCTCTAGCCTCAAGTAAAGAAGATCGTTTCCAGCACTCGCAAACCCACTTGATCAGATACTGCTTTTCAACCGGCAGCTCAGGTTCCACAGGTCGCCTTCCGCACGTAACTTCAAGAACAAAAGCACCAAAGGCATACACATCGGTTTTTGTAAAAGTTCCAGTTGTTATTAGCTCAGGGGCCATGTACCCTATGGTCCCCACAGCAGCTGTTGCAGACAGGTTGGCTCCATGGTCATGAAACCTGGCCATACCAAAATCACCTAACATTCCGTTGAACTCAGAATCTAACATGACATTTGAAGATTTTATATCCCGATGCAGAACAACTTGTTTGGCTCCTGTATGCAGGTAACTGAGAGCCGAGGCAATGTCTTTAAGAATAGATATTCTTTGCAACCATGTAGGAGATGGGTTTTGATCATTAAACAAGTACTGGACAAGACTACCGTTGGGCATGTACTCAGAGACAAGAAGTAACTCACCTTTTCTCCTGCAATACCCAAGCAGAGGAACCAAGTTCCGATTCTTTTTCCCACGACTCTCTTACTTCCGCGTACTGGGTTCTCCTGTACCAATAAACTCCTCCGAGAACCAACAGTATGAGTATCACCAATAAGATGACCAAAGCAATAAGCGGTGAAGATAGTTTCTCCTTTTTCTCCTTTTCATCTATAGGAAGAGGGGCCTGAGGGAGTTTAGAGAGGTTCAGGGTCTGTAATAGTGCTTTGCTTCTACTAAAACTCCATCCGAGTATGTACTGGTTACTTGTCAATTTCCCTGTTGCTCCAGCGAATCCAACAAATATTTTATCTTGAAAACTTTCTGAAAGATTGATGGATATTGACATAAGAGGCCGATCTGGTTTCTTGATGTTGATAGGGGCGATCGAAACAGATAGGGAGAGCAGTCCATTGTAATCCACCCAAACTTGGATAGGCTCCCCACTCAGGAGATTTATGCTTTCATTCCTCCCTGAGGAGTTTGAAAAGTACAAAGGGAGAGCAGATTCAATAGATATTGGGCTGTTCACATCAATCCCAACATGAGGTTTTTGAAGGTCTTTAAAATACTCCGTCCTAACAGTATCGAGCTCAATAGCTAGCACATGAGTAGAAGAAGCCGTCCTGTTTATTGGGTTGCTAAAGACGCCCAAGTACCCAGTTGCGGATGCATTAGAGAGATCCATGGAAGGAGATACAACAAAAGCAATCCCATGGCCACCATCAGCTCCCAACTTAGGAGGCACCAGCGCACACACAAAATGTGTATAGAACGAGAGCGATTTAGAATGATCAAAATCAAATGGAAGCTTGAAGAAAGCATGACCCTTTTGAAACTCAGTAGCATCTGTCAACTGCAAAAGCCCATCAGGAAGGATTCTGGCGATCCCATCAATATAAAGATCTGCTTGAACGAAACCATTATAGACAAACCTGTCTTCTTGTTGACTTGAAGTGAAAATCATATGAACACAGCAGAAGATCAAAACCAGATGCAGTCTGCAAGTGCAAGCCATTGCCACTGAAAGAGAGAGAGTAAAATTCTGTGAATAGAGATTTCCTCTCCAGGTAACAAGCAATCTCTGGAGCTGCAAACACAAGGTCAAGACATAACTTCTTCAAGAAAAAATGTCAAACAAAAATTTCAACATTCCATGGTTTCCACATAAACTAACATTATCTGCTATGCAAATATATTCCCAATAGGAATAACAAAGATGACTTCATAATAAATATAATCAAAGTTGACCGTAACAATACCATAAATATCTCTTAATCTGATATATTAGAATAATGAAAATCTGCCGGAAAAGTAACATTTTATGGTCTACTCTGGTTATTCCAAGGTCTGCAAGAAGCACACAAAAGCAAGCTGAGTTCTTACTTCCCTCTTCCAGACAAAAACAAAAACTTCTTGCTATACCTAAATGCATGCCTTGAAATAGGGCTGGTTCTGGCACCTTTACTTATATTTTGAAGGTGGGGATCCTGTGGTCTTAATATATTCAATACTATTTTCAATATCTCTAGCAATTCAACAAGTACTTTGGTACTCCTCTTAGAACTTTTTCAAGAAAGACAATATTGGATTATGATTTTGATGTATTTTAATGTACTTTGATTTCAATGGATTTTAATGGATTTTAGAAGATTTTGGTTGGATTCTGATATACTATATTGAAATACAACGAATTTTATTGGATTTTGATTGATTGTGATTTTAATGTATTTTGATTAATTTATGTGAATTAATAAATTCTAAAATAATAAATAACTTTTAATAGTTAACTAATAGATTTAATATTAGGGGGTGTTATTGGTTTAAGAATTAATGTATTTTGATTTCAATGAATTTGAATGGTTTTTGTTGGATTTTGATGTATTCGATTGAAGTACGATGAATTTTGTATTATGATTCTATTTCTGTGTATTTTGATATTAGTGTGAAATTATAAATTTTAAAACAATTAAACGGATCTTAAACTATTAAATTTTCTCAATGGTTGTTATTTTCTTTTATTATAAAACTAGAATTATACCCGCATTATATGCGGGGTG
>OVAU01003026.1:0-11605 GCA_900406315.1 Biscutella laevigata subsp. laevigata
TCCTCCTCCTCCTTGAAACATCTTTGTGTTTGTTTGTTTGTTTCTTCTCTGTTTCATGTGTTTGATTAAGTTTCTCTTTTTGAGACTTTTGTTATGCTTTCCACTAGTTTATATAGCCCAAGATGTGTTTGAAACATCTTCATGTGTTGTTTGTTTCTTTCTTCTTTGTTTTGCATCATGACTTTTTGGTCTTTTATGGCTTTTTAAAAGTCTTTGTGAGTTAATTGTAGAAAACGAAATATCACATAATAGACATCGTGCGACTTGTGAGCCACTTGGACTCATCTTGATTTGTAAAGTATCTCACTAGTATAATATCAATATTTATAAAACATTTTAATTTAACAAAATTATTTATAAATTTATGTCTATTAAATCTTTACCAATATGAATATCAATATTAAAAATGCACTACATTATATATATATTATAATACAACCTAAGGGGCAAAGAGTTATATTCTCTTGAATAATACAATTCAACAGTTACACAGGCTAACCTTGTAGAAATATTACTCTTTGTTATATAATAATACAACCCAAGGGGCAAATGTGTTTGTTAATAGTAACTATTAGAGTTGATCCATGTTGAACGTGAATATTTTTATTATGATGATAGTCTCTTAATTTTATATAATTTATGTTTTGATTTGGAAATTTAGGATTGATATTAGTTTAAAAATATTATTAAGATTGATATTAATTTTGAAAATATGGTTAGATTGATGAAATTTATAATGTAACAAATCAAAGATTTTTCAATATTATTTTATTTAATATAGATAAAATCAATGGTTTTAAAATTGTTAGATATAATTTATGTTTTTAAAATTTATTAATTATTAAATATTAATTGAACTACGTGATTTATATTTTGTTGAAAAATAAGAAAACTGATTATCGTCATATATCTATCAATTATTAAATAACAGAGAATATTCTTCTAAATAAAAAGAACATTCCTCTGGATATATGTATTTTTTAAATGTGATATATTATTGTTAGAGAAATAATAATATTGTAACGATATATTTACCTAGTCGTCATAGAAAATAATCCATTATAACTTTTGAGGTAAATTCATTTTGTTTTAGTATAATAGATTGGTGGATCATGAGAAACTTTTAATTATTTCTCCAATATTAAATTTTTATTTTTATTTAAGTGTCACCTAAGAACTGGCTCTTAAGTACACTTAAATATCTTTAATTTTAAAAATATATAGCAATATTATGAACTATTAGTACCCATACTACTAATAAATTCTATTTTATATGTGTTATTAAGGTTTTTGATACATATTTTTGTTTAAATTTAAATCTTTACTATGAAATTTTATATATCTTGTTCTATAAGTTTTTACTTGTATGATCCTGATAATCTAATTAATCTCTATATTTAAATGTTTACTTGTTCTTTGTTTCTTATTGAGCATCTTAATTTTAATATTATAATAATTTGTAATTTTTATTTTTATTTTTAACAGAATTTTAAATGATCCCATTTCTTTTTATCGTCTTTTTTGAATATCAACTATTTTTCCACTATACTAATATCACTTATTCTTTTTCAAATATTTAAAATTGATATATTTCATATAGAGTCAATTATAAATTTTTATCTGTTCTCAAATTGTAATATATTATAGTAATATTTTATTATATATTGTTTAGTTTAGTGAAGATAATGATACATTTTAGCTGGAGAGTTTTCATTTCTTTTTATATATGAATCATACAGACAAATAGACGAAAAGATCTTAGATATATAATATACAATAAAACCTCTATAAATTAATTAAGTTAGGATTGTAATATTTTATTAATTTAAAGATTTATTTATTTATAGAGTGATTAATTAGATTAAAACCAGTATTTGGGTCTGGAAAAAATTGTTGATTTATCAATGTCTCATTTATCAACAATTCTGAAAGGTGAAGAATATTTTTTTCATTAAAAACTTGAAAAGTCTAGGTCAACAAAATGACAAACTAATAAAAACAAATTTGCTGACATAAGTTTCTGCAAGCGAGGTTAGGACTATTCTTTGAGGAGTGGAACTAGAGTTTGAAACAAGGGTTGCAAATCAACCGGCTTTTCTTATTGCCAAAAGCGTTTTAACGTACAGCCTCCTTCAATCTTATGTGGCTTCGGGACATCCCCCTTGGCTGGTTCCGGCTTTAGCAAAAGATGTTGTTGGAATTGGATAGGCCTGTTTCCTCTAGTTTCTGCTCCATTGGTGGGGTTATGTATTTTTTTGTTCTCCTTCTTGTGTGGAGATTAGTTTGCAGTCTGTTATTTTTTAGGAAGGGTTCATTTTTTGGTGACTGGCTGTATCAAACGTTTGAGACTTTTGGTCCGGTTATTATTAATATTTTCATCGTGAAAAAAGGTTTCTGCAAGCATTATGATAAAATTGTACGTTCGACTTCAATTCATACTGTCACGGACTGAGACGAAGGAGGAGAGAGTGGTTAGAATCTTTAGGTCCACAAGCAGAAAAGAGATTTAACTTTTCTTCTTTTTCACACTTATTGGTGATGAATTGGATATCAACTCAAGTTCGTGTTGACTTAAGCTTGAAGTCAAGATTGAATTAAAGATAAAGATAGACCTAGATTCTAGGAGTAGCTAAATCTAGGTTATCTTGAATAAAAAGGAAAGAGTAGTTTCCTTTCTCTTTTAGGATCTTATAAATAGTATTGATCTATGTTGAGATCAATAAGGAGTTTTGATTTGAGATCATAGACTTTGTGTTTTGAGAGAGTTTCACGAAAGTTAATAAACAAGAGGTTTATTGAGATAAGTGTGTTTGATTCAATAATTGGTATCAAAGCAATATTGGATCAAAACTAAAGTTATCTTGACGTGCCAAGGTCAAGACGTAAAGAACAAGCTGCGACACCATGGGGGAGATCGCCGAAGCAAACAATAAACCATGAGAAGGTGGTTCATCGTCATCAATTCAATGTCCGATGTTCAATGATACAAACTACACCGCATGAGCTATTCGAATGCAAGTAGCACTCGAAATCCATGAAGTATGGGAAGCAGTTGATCCCGGAATTGATAAAGGGAAGAAGAATACCCTCGCAAAAGGGCTATTATTCCAGTCAATACCGGAAACTATGATAATGCAAGTTGAGAAACTTGGTACAACCAAAGAGGTGTGGGATGCCATTAAGTCTCGACATGTAGGAGCAGACAAAGTAAAAGGGGCGAGACTTCAGACGTTGATGAGTGAGTTTGAGAGGATGAGTATGGAGGATACCGAAACCATCGATGAGTTTGTCGGGAAACTTTCAACCTTATCAATGAAGGCAATGACTCTAGAAGAGACAATTCCAGAGTATAAACTGGTCAAGAAGCTATTCAGCAGCCTACCTGATAAATTCATTCAATTGATTGCGGCGTTGGATCAGGTTCTTGACTTAGACAAAACGAGTTATGAAGACGTAATCGGAAGATGCAAAGCATATGAGGAGAGACTACTTAGTAGAGGAAAGAACAAAATAAGTTGATGTATGCTAGTCATGATGTACAGCAAGGAGATGGTGGAGGAGGTCAAGGAGGACGGTCAGCTGGTCGAGGAAGAGGACGAGGGCGTGGACGCCAAGGAAACCGAGACAAGTCACACGTGATGTGTTATCGCTGCGACAAGATGGGACATTATGCATCCGTGTGTCCTGATCGACTGCTAAAATTACAAGAGATCGTTACAGAGACAGGAGAAGAGAGTACTCACGAAGCAGACGAGCTAATGGTACTAGAAGAAGTGTATCTTAATGAGAAGAGCCTAAAACTCGACAAGCTAGATAGTGTCTCGGATAACGTTTGGTATTTAGACAATGGTGCTAGCAATCACATGACGGGTAACAAAGACTATTTCACCTCGATCGATGAGAATGTTACAGGAAAAGTGAGATTTGGTGATGATTCAAGAGTGAATATCAAAGGAAAATGACCGATAGTAGTCATTGATCGAGATGGTAACCGAAAAGTGTTAACCGACGTGTATTACATACCTGAGTTGAGGAGCAACATAATTAGTCTTGGACAAGCTACGGAGGCTGGATGTGAAATACGAATGAAAGATCAAATACTTGCCTTGTGTGACAAAGAAGGAAAAGTATTGATCAAAGCAGAGAGAGCCAAGAATCGGCTGTATAAAGTCATCCTAAAAGCCAAGCAAGCATGTATGATGCATCTCGTAGAGCTGAGTGATTCATCTCGATGGCATGCCAGTTTGGTCACATTAATTGGGAAACAATGAAGACGATGATGAGGAAAAATATGGTCACAGGCTTACCAAAGATCGATATAGAGAAGGAGACGTGTGTTGCCTGTTTACATGGTAAACAAGTCAGAAGAAGCTTTCCTTCGTCAACTTCATATCAATCCAAGAATATTCTGGAACTAGTCCATGGGGATTTGTGTGGTCCAATTTCTCCTCCTACAGCTGCACAAAAGAGTTATATAATGGTCTTGATCGATGATTACTCACGCTACATGTGGACAATGTTATTAAAGGAGAAAGGAGAAGCCTTTGATCACTTTAAACATTCAAATCAATAGTTAAGCGAGAAACTTGAGCTAAACTCAAGGTATTTCGATCTGATAGGGGAGGAGAATTCGTATCATCCGAATTCAACAAATTCTGTGACTCAGCTGGTGTAAGATGTCATTTAACCGCCCCATACTCTCCCCAACAAAACGGCGTGGTAGAGAGGAGGAACATAACATTACTAGAGATGACAAGGAGTATGATGAAGCATACAGAATTGCCAAGCTATTTATGGGGAGAAGCAGTGAGACATGCAACATATGTGATTAACAGGGTAACGACTAGGACGTTGAATCAGGTGACACCATATGAGGCGTTTAAAGGGAGAAAGCCAAACATCGAGCACCCAAGGATCTTTGGCTGTATCGGTTACACAAAGGTAGAAAGTCAACATGTGAAGAAACTCGATGATAGAACACGAGCGCTTGTGTATCTTGGCACCGAACCAGGATCGAAGGCATATCGACTCCTAGATCCATCGAAGAGAAAAGTGGTTGTAAGCAGAGATGTAGTCTTCGATGAGGGAAAGAGCTGGAAGTGGAACGAAGGAGGAGATAAAAGAAAAGAAGAAGTCGAAAGAAGGGAAATATGCTTGGGAGATTTTGAGAGTCTTGCGCAACAAGCAACCGAGAATGGTTCACTCGAAGATGGTGAAAGCGAGACCCAAGGAGAGGCTGAAGCAGAGGAGTCTCGAGATCTCGAGACAGATGGAACGATGCAAGAAAACGAGGAGCAACCTGTACGAAGGTATGAACGTGTGAGCTCGAAGCCAAAGTGGATGAGTGACTTCGTGTTGCTCGCAGAATTAGAATGAGAGAGACTACTACTCAGTATTGACGATGAACCATGGGATTATGACGAGGCTAGCGAGTTGTCAGAATGGAGAGATGCGTGTGATGACGAGTCAAGTCCATCGAAAGGAACAAAACATGGAGTTTAGTTGATCTTCCACCTGAAGCCAAAGCAATAGGACTCAAGTGGGTATTTAAGATCAAGCGGAACTCAGACGGAAGCACAAACAAGTACAAAGCAAGACTTGTGGCAAAGTGTTATGCTCAAAGACATTGGGTTGATTTCAATGAAGTGTTTGCTCCTGTGGCAAGGATAGAAACGATTAGGTTACTCATTGCATTGACAGTGTCGAACGGGTGGGAAGTACACCATCTTGACGTGAAGACAACGTTTTTACATGGGGAATTGGAGGAAACAGTGTATGTTAGTCAACATGATGGCTATAAGGTTCTAAGACAAGAAGATAAGGTTTACAAGCTTCAAAATGCACTCTATGGACTAAAACAAGCACCAAGGGCATGGAATACAAAATTAAACTCAATACTTAAAGAACTGAAGTTCGAGAGGTGTATGAAAGAGTCATCAGTCTATAGAAAGCAAGAAGGGAAAGAATTGCTGCTTGTAGCCGTATACGTGGATGATCTGCTTGTTACTAGGTAGAGTTTGACGTCGATATTAGAGTTCAAGAGAGGAATGTCAACAAAGTTTGAGATGAGTGATTTAGGTAAACTAACCTACTACTTGGGAATTGAGATGAAGCAGCACAAGGGAGGAATTACACTTAGTCAAGAGAGATATGCGAGGAGAATCCTTCTAGAGGCAGGTCTTGAGACGTGTAACTCGACACATGCTCTGATGGATTCAGGTCTGAAGCTAGGGAAGTCTCCAAGTGAGAAAACTGTGGATGCAACAGGTATAGAAGGATGATCAGATGCCTGAGATACCTATTGCACACACGTCCAGACTTGGCTTATTGTGTTGGGGTTCTAATTCGCTATATGCATGAACCAAAAGAGTCACATGAAGCTGCGTTAAAGAACGTACTAAGGTACTTACGAGGAACGGTTTCTATGGGACTCGATTATGGGAGAACAAAAAATCATGGTTTGGTTGGTTATAGTGACAGTAGTCACAATGTTGACATCGACGATGGCAAAAGTACGACTGGTCATGTCTTCTACTTGAATGGGTACTGTCCGATAACTTGGTGTTCACAGAAGCAAGAAACAGTTGCACTATCGTCATGTGAGGCTGAGTTTATGGCAGCAACTGAAGCAGCAAAACAGGCAATTTGGCTTCAAGAATTACTAGGTGAGATCACAGGAAGTCCAAGTAAAAAGGTGACCATTCGAGTAGACAACAAGTCAGCGATCGAACTCACAAAGAACCCAGTGTTTCACGGAAGGAGTAAACACACAAGCACTCGATATCACTTTATACGAGAATGTGTAGAGAATGAACAGGTGGTGGTTGAACATGTTCCGGGAAGCGAGCAAAAGGCAGACATCCTGACAAAGGCACTAGGAAGGATCAAGTTCAAGGAGAAGAGAGATCTCATTGGAATCAAGGATCTAGCTAAAGTGGAGTTCAAGCTTAAGGAGGAGAATGTTGACTTAAGCTTGAAGCCAAGATTGAATTAAAGATAAAGATAGACATAGATTCTAGGAGTAGCTTAATCTAGGTTATCTTGAATAAAAAAGAAAGAGTAGTTTTCATTCTCTATTAGGATTTGGAGTAGCTAATCTTATAAATAGTATTGATCTATGTTGAGATCAATAAGGAGTTTTGGTTTGAGATCATAGACTTTGTGGTTTGAGAAAGTTTCACAAAGGTTAATAAACAGGAGATTTATTGAGATAAGTGTGTTTGATTCAATAGTTCGGTGTAGATTTGAATCGATCTATTAATTAGGAAGCTTCGAAGAAAGAACATATCGATGAAAGGTCAAGGAAGATTCAGACTCAAATCAATAAAAGGCACATTAAAGAAGAAAAATTCACCTTCATCCGGTTTGTAAAGCACAACCTAAATCCGATGAACTACTCTATATAGAGAACAGTGTCTCTAGAGAGGTACTGGGTTATTTCTTTAATACACTCGCAATTGTGTTTTTATGTATTCTATCTAAACGGTTCACGAGTTACGCGGTTATTGTCGGTATAGTTCGGAGGCTGCATAAGATAAATACAAATAACTTCGATCACCATTGACCTCTTTATATGAACTCTCTCTTTTAACATTTTTTTTTATTATTACTATAATATTATTTTAAAATCACTTTTAAGAATATAATCTTTAAATCAGTAAAAAATTACATGATATGTCATTAGCACAAATAACAAATTAAAAATATTCATTAAGAGTAAAATTAGAAATACATGTAATTTTCATTAAGGGCAAAATTAGAAATATGTATATAAAATTAATTAAATATATCTGATAAAGATTTAAACCTAATATACAAAATAAATTAATTATTATAATACCTGGTTTATCTTTTAGTAACAAGAAAATATTTTTAATATGTGATTTAGAGATAAATACACATAAATAATTTAAAATTCATCTTTTTAGTATATTATATTCAATTAAAATATATTTGTTGGAACAATTATAGAAATACTACTATAAATTTACACGATTTTTAAAAGAAATTATTACAAAAATATTTAAATTTTATCAAAAATTTATATCTTTACAATTTTCTAAAATCTAAATATAATATTTAAAAATATTTTTTGTAAATAAATTAATGCAAATCAAATATATCTAAACTATATATAATTATATATAATATAATTATATATGACTAAAATAAAAAATAATAATAAATAAACATATGTCTGATAAAAAAATATTCCAAAAAGAAACATTATCTATAAATATTGGATATGTTTATTCATTTTATTACATGAAGATATTTATGTATTTTATTATTATAAGAATTATGAATTTTCTTTTACATGAATTATGAATTTTTATAAAAAAAATAATCGAGATTTTATAAATTTACAATGATAGTTTCATTGGAATGAATTAAGTTAAAGAATAGATAATTTCATAATCTAATTAAAGATATTTAGTAAAAAGTTATAGTTTTATAAGTTTTATTTTTTTACTAATATATAAATATTTATTATATATTCAAAATCATAACATAATTATTTTAAAAATTAAGTATTTTATTTAAATAAAATATTATATTTTAATATTGTGTATATTTTGTAATAGTTCGCGGCTCGGCCTGCTAACCCCCACTAGTTTTATTAACTGTAATAAATCATAAGTTTTAAAATATTATTTTATTTAATAAAGATAAATTCAAGGGTTTAAATTTTTTAAAATTAATTTCTATTTTTAAATATGAATTGAACTACATGATTTGTATTTTGTTGAGTGAAAATAATAAAATTGATTAAATCGTGAAATTTCTTTAAATTATTAAATAAAAAATAATATTCCTCTAAAGAACAAAGAATAATCCTCTGAATATATATTTTTTGAATGTGATATATTATTGCTACAGAAATGGTTGGTCTATCAGTCAAACTCTCAATAAATGAGAGAAAAAAAATGTTCTTGTAGAGACTTAAAATTCTAAAACTAATGATTCAAAGTTTTTATCTATTGGATTAATGTCACTTATTTTTAAAAAATATTTTAAATTGATATATTTAATATACAATTAATAGTTAATCAAATACAAATTTGTCTCTGTTCTCAAATGGTAATTTATTATAGTAATATTTTATTATATATTGATTAGTTTAATGAAGATGATGATACATTTTAGGTGGAGTGTTTTCATTCTCTTTTTATATATGAATCATGTAGACAACAGACGAATAGATATCAAATCACCTCCATCCATAGAACTCTTTTAAAAGGAATTAGTATAAATAATATTAAAATATTATTAAGAACCCCAAAACTATTTTTATTAAATTTCTACTCTATTGGTAGATACTCACTAAAAGGTTCTTATAAAAAATTAAATTAAATTCATTAATATTAAACACATTACTAATATTACATTAAATTATTGAAACACACATGAGATAAAAGCATATAAAAAACATATTAAAATTTTGGTTGGCCATTATATGTGCGAGATTTGTAGGCATATTCGTTGAATACGTATAATCCACGTATAATCGATTGGTTTCAAATACTTCTAAAGCAACAAAAAAATAACCGAAAATTTTTCGATTTGGTTTCGATTATTTCGGTTCGGTTTTGATTTTGTATGAACCCAAAAAATTACTAGAAATACACTAAAATAAAAGAAAAAATCAAATATTCGGTTCGGTTTCGGTTCGATATATTCAATTTTCGAATATTTTAGATTATTTGCATTAGAATCGGTTCAATTTCGGTTCAGTTATTCGATTTTTGGATCCAAAATACCCAATTTGATTTTTTAGTTCAGTATTATGAACATATATATTTTTTTGGATATTTGTTTGGTTTTCGGTTTTTACCCAAACCGATATCTTCAAATATTATCGATTTTTTGTGTTTTTTTTCCTTCCAATCACAAAGTGACACGTATGAGGTTCTAAAGAGTATCTAAAAATTCTCATTCTAGAACCGGTTCTAAAGAGTATCTGAAAATTTAATTACATTTAGATTTATTTCTTAGATTTAAAGTCCCTTGTACAATAAAAACTCTATAAATTAATAAAAATTGCGATTATTATATTTTATTAGTTTAAAGATGTATTTATTTATAGAGTGATTAATTAGGTTAAACCAAATGGGTTTGGAAAAAAATTATTGATTTATCAATGTCTTCATATATCAACAATTTTGGAAGGTGAAGAATAATTTTTTTTCAATAAAAACTTGAAAAGTCTAGGTCAACAAAATGACCCCAAGAAGTAAACTAATAAAAACAAATTTGCTGATATAAGTTTCTGCAAGCATTAAAATATAATCCTACGTTCGACTTCAATTCTTACAGTCACGGACTGAGACGATGGAGAAGAGATCGAGTGGTTAGAATCTTTAGGTCCACAGAGCAGAGAAAGAGATTTACTGTTTCTTCTTAGATTTACATTCACACTTATTGGTGATGGGTTGTACACAACTCAAATTCGGTGTAGATTCAAATTCAATAAACTAGGAACCTTCAAAGAAAGAACAGATCGATGAAAGATTGAGGAAGATTCAGGCTCAAGTCAACAAAGGGCACATTAGAGAAAAATTTGCCTTAATCTGGTTTGAAAAACATAATCTAAACTGGATGAACTAACAGAGAATAGTGTCTCAGAGAGATAGTGAATTATTTCTTTAATACGCTCGTAACCGAGTTTGTATGTATTCTATCTGATTGGCTAGTGAGTTATGCGATCACAGTCGATATAGTTCACAGTCTACCAAAAAATAAATACAAATAACGTTAATCATCATTGACTTCTTTATATAAACTCTCTCCTTTGGCATTTTTTTAATTATCGCAGCTACACACTTACTCACACGCACTATTACTCTCGTTCTTACTAATTCACCACTTTACTTATTTTAGTATTTACTATTAAGTTACGAGAAGGATAAGAAGTCTAAGTCTAAGTCTAAGTCTAAGTCTAAGTCTTGTGTTCATAAGGCGTATCCAACCTTTTTGAGGCGTACCCAAGTTAAATGTGTTTTAAATCTGGATCTAGAACACATTGGCCTCTGGATCAGGGCGTACCCAATCCTCATAAGGCGTACCCAACCTTCTTGAGGCGTACCCAAGTTGAATGTGTTCTAGATCTGGATCTAGAACACATTGTCTTCTGGTTCTGGATTTCTTCTCCAACGGCTCCTTCCAACGTCTCTCTCCAACGGCTATATTTTAACTTTGATTTTTGAATATCTCTCCTCAAGAGTTGTTTATATATATCATTGTAAAACAACAAGAATACTATTGAAGATTCTTCTCTCAAAATCTATACATGTTCTTTATACTCTCTCTCTCATGTTCTCCATTCTCTCTCTAACATTCTACAAATTCTAACATGGTATCATAGCAAGAAAGCTCTTGAATCTCTTTCTCTCTTCCGCAAATCCTCTCATTCTCTGTTTTTCCTTTAGCTTCAACATTAATATCTCTTTCTTGATGGATAACACAAAGAATATGGCGATTCCAGTTACCCTTAAAGGGGTGAACTACTTACAGTGGTCCAGAATGGTCAATATAACTCTGGGTGAAAGAGGTTTGTGGAGTCCCGTTACCTATGACAAAGCTCCAAAACAAACCACCCGTGGAG
>OVAU01003027.1:0-11604 GCA_900406315.1 Biscutella laevigata subsp. laevigata
ATGGGCTTATTCATTTCTCTTCACAAATTTGGTCCAACATTATGAACCGTAACTCTAAGAACCCTTGGCTTCTTGACAAACTCTTAATACCTAACAAAAGCATCTACTTCATTGTCATGGTAAGCCATAATAGATTAAACTCCTTGTTATTTTTTGGTTTCGTATTAGAAAATATTATCACACATCGAAAGTTGCAAGAGTTCATTTGGTCAATTCACTCGGTTTTGAGTTGGAAGTCTATGAGCTTAACATTATGTGTGCTTGGATTCTAAACAGGCGGTGAATGTAGTGCTAAGACTGGCATGGATGCAGACAGTTCTTGGGATTAGAGAAGCTCTGTTTCTTCATAAAAGAGCTTTGGTTGCTGTTGTTGCATGTTTAGAGATTCTTCGTCGTGGGATTTGGAACTTTAGACAGGATTTTTGTTTGAGAGAGTATATTAGAAGATGATGTTTTGTTTTGTTTGAAAACAGGTTGGAGAATGAGCATTTGAACAATGTGGGGAAATACAGAGCTTTTTAAGCCTGTACCTTTGCCTTTTCAAGAACTTGGGAGGAAGTAAGAGGGCATGTAAAAATTGGATTAATTCCTTAATTCATTATTCCAATTTTCAACTAATATAATCTTTGTGTATTACAATTTCCCTGTGTATAAAATATGGTATCAAACGGAACCGAAATAAAGAGGTACCAAGATGGAACAAAATCGGTAAAAGATATTAATTGGATCTTAATATCGTAAGTCCGGAGAATTGAATAGATACTCCAGATAACCTGAAATAAACCGACATTTTGTATGAGTACTTTTAGGATTTTTGTTATATTTGAGTACTAAATTAGGTTATCTATAGTGCTAGTTTTTTTTAATAACATGGATTTTAGTTAAAACTTTAACAAATAAGAAATAAGTTTTGAAGTTAAAAAAAAAAAAAACGTAATTTAAAACTTTACTCGACACATTTCTTCTTTTTTTTTTACGCCAACTTAAAATTGTATTAAATTAGGAACCATACAAGAGACATATCCCACAGGGGACAAGAGTAAAACCCTTTTAAAGGCTAAAATACAACACCTCACAGAAGAGGCAGAGACAGAAACGTTTTCTAAAAAGAAAGCGGAAGAATCCCAAACAATGAGATTTTTTGGTCTGGAATTTAGTTTACCAGACTAAGCTAAACCCAACTTATCCCATTTAATCGGTGAAAACCGAAACGGGATAATACTATAGAATATGAATCCTATATGATAACCTAGATCTAATACAACATTAAAAGTCGGCTTATTTAATCTAGAGACNATTAATCGGTGAAAACCGAAACGGGATAATACTATAGAATATGAATCCTATATGATAACCTAAATCTAATACAACATTAAAAGTCGGCTTATTTAATCTAGAGACTAGAACTAGTACTATTAGACCTAATAAAACCTTACAGAACCAAAAGATAAGCCCACTAAGGCCCATTAAGCAAGATGAGACGTGGCCTTCTTCCTCGCCAAAACTGAACCATTCACTCTTGCCACGTGTTGGATTTTCCATGGTGCTAAGAAGTAGATGAAGCTTGCATCGGACGACGATCGTCGGAGTACTCGACACATTTCTTCTAAAGAGAGAAATTCGTTTAAGAAAGAAACAAATGAAGAGTAAAATCATGGGCCAAGTTTCTTTTGAAAAAAGCCCATAAAATTAGGGTTTACTGTGAGTTTCTATGTAAACCTTTCCTATAGCTTCTCTTTGAATAAGAATTCAGTTTCGTTTCGTTCGTTTCTTCTTCGCTATTTCGTTTTTTGCATCTGGGTTTTTGTTCTTCTGTGTATTCGTTTTGTTCGATTTGTGAGTATCAAAAGGGCTAAGAATAGATTGCACAAGTACTGAGACATCCCCGTTATGAAAAATCGGGAATTTTTGTCGATTCAAGTTACAATAGAGTGAACCATAGATTCTTTAAGTACACAAATTATAAAGTCTTAGATTACGATTCTGTGAGATTCTGAGCTTAAAAGGATACTGAGTTTACGGTGCTCTTTTGCTTGAAGGTTTTTGTAAATGGAGAAATCTCGAGAAAGTGGTTTCTTATTCTGTAATTGGTGTGGGACAATGCTAATTTTGAAATCAGCCAAGTGTGCAGAATGTCCACTGTGTAAAACAACTAGAAATGCCAAAGGTGATTCATGTATTTCTCTTTATATCAACAAATCAAAAGAGTTCTTGTGTTATTGGTTTGGTTAATCTTATTATCATTGTTTTTCAGAAATCATCAACAAGGAAATAGCTTACACAGTTACTACTGAGGTATGTTTTTATACTTCTTCTTTATTCAACAATGTGGATTCTTTGTCTCGCTGGTTTTGTTGTATTGTATAATCTATATGTTATTCACAAGTTGTGTGTGAAACTATTGTCTGCTTTTGAATTCTGTTAAACCCATCTCAGCTTATGTAAATCTTATCAATCACATTTGGGTTATGTTTCATGGAGTAGCAAAAACTGGTGCTATGTAATTAGTTTCAGACCTGCCTAGTGTTGAACCCATCTTTTGATTTTCTTTTGGGAGTAAGATAAAGAATAGTGTTATTAACTCATGATCTTTGCTTCTTCTTCTTTTTTCTCTGCAGGATATTAGAAGAGAATTAGGAATATCTCTGTTTGGTGAAAAAACGCAGGCAGAATCTGAGCATCCAAAGGTTTACACATCAAGAACAAAACATATTTCTTAACATGTTCTCTCGGTTCATGACTTTATAATCTTTTGTACTTGGCAGATCAAAAAGGCTTGCGAGAAATGCCAGCATCCGGAATTAGTATACACTACTCGACAGGTAAGTAATTTGATTCTATGTTTTCTGAGTTCTTTTCTTCTTTGTTTTGTATCTAATGTGTTATTCGGATTTGGCAGACGAGATCAGCTGACGAAGGACAAACAACATATTACACTTGCCCTAATTGTGGACATAGATTCACAGAAGGTTGAGATTATTATTATCATCATCACTTCAGGAGAATACCAGTTTTGAGTTCTTATATCGATGTAATGTAACAAACCTTGACATTCTAATGTCATAATTATTAATGAAACTGAGTTTAGTTACTGGACGAATGAGTTCTGTCTCAAGCAACGAGTTCATGGTAAGGAATGAACATTAACTCTCTGCAAACCAACGATGTCAGGTTCGGATCGGTTTAATTAACCGAACCAATGATTAGATAACGAATTTCATTATTTTTAACTTTTTAATTGAAATTAAATTAAACTGAGTTTGTATACTAACACCAAATTAATGCAATATAGATAGAGCTATAAATACGCATTAAACAATGTTGGACCAGTTAATAAGTGTAGTAGAAATTGAGTACCATATTATATAAATAGACAGAAAACTGTGATGAAATAGGGTTCGGTGCAAGATAAGTGGTGGAATAAGGTTTACGATAAACGGTAATTCATTATGAATTGGTTTTGAATTGGAAGTCTATATTTCTTAATAATACTTTAACTGTGGTTTTAAAAGTCTAGATGTGAGCATTTGTATAATTTTTCCATTAATCGATAGATAGGAGTAATTTTTCTATCATGACTAGAAAAAAAATCTGTAATTATTTTTCTCATTATTAGAAGAAGTATAATAATCACGGGGTAAATAAAAGTAGTACTAACTATTAAAACGAGTGAACTTGTGGATAGAACTGATGACATGGCATGATTTGATTGGAGGAGGAAAGACCAATGGATCCCACGAGAATTATTTAATGACTAAAATTTCTTACTGATAATGGACCATTCAGTAATAATTACTCCATTAATTACGGTTTTGTCCCCACGCGTGTCTTAAAGATCATCTCTTCAGTCTTCTTTCTTCCTTCTTGAGAACAAAAAGAATAGCGATCGTCGAGAGACAGACTCGAGTCACGCGAAAAAGCATTCGAATTTGGTACTTTTGATTTTTTAAATCAAGATAATAGCTCATGGGTTCTGTGAACGAGCGTGACACTTTCGTTTACCTTGCTAAGCTTGCTGAACAGGCTGAGCGCTATGAAGGTAAGTAATCCTGTTCTGTGAATTTCTCATGTCTTTTTCAGCTTCTTTAGCTCACTTCTCTGTTTGAATTTACTGAATTTGATTTTTATCGAAAGTGTTTTGATTGCTTGGTTTGATCTTTGCAAGTCAATGGAATTGGTTTTCTCATTGTTTGTTTGTATGAGAGGAGATTAAGGACTTCTGAATTCTTTTTGTTCACAGAAATGGTGGAATCAATGAAAAATGTTGCGAAATTGAACGTTGATCTAACGGTGGAAGAGAGGAACTTGCTCTCCGTGGGATACAAGAACGTGATCGGTTCAAGGAGAGCATCCTGGAGGATTTTCTCGTCGATTGAGCAGAAAGAAGCAGTTAAAGGAAATGAGGTTAATGTGAAGAGGATCAAAGAGTATATGGAGAAGGTTGAGTTAGAGCTTTCAAACATATGTATTGATATTATGTGTGTGTTAGATGAGCATCTGATTCCATCGGCTTCAGAAGGTGAATCAACTGTCTTTTTCAACAAGATGTAAGTTTACAATTCTCTTTAACTGATGTTAAACTTAAGTTTAAGTTATGTGTCTGAAGGATTCTTTCTTTGTTGTTTGCAGGAAAGGTGATTATTACCGATATCTTGCGGAATTCAAATCAGGAAATGAGAAGAAAGATGCTGCTGATCAGTCTTTGAAAGCCTATGAGGTGATCGATTGTGTTACTTGTCACTTTAAGATTTGGATTTACTCGTGATTGTGTTTCTGTTTCCTTTACAGATTGCTACTACAGCTGCTGAGGCTAAACTCCCTCCTACACATCCTATCAGATTGGGGTTGGCTTTGAATTTCTCTGTTTTCTACTACGAGATCATGAACGCTCCTGAAAGGTTTTATTTAGAGATTGTTACTTACTAAGAAAAGAAAAAGCCTTCTCATTTTGGGATTGTTTTGAATTTGTTTCTGTTCAGGGCGTGTCATCTTGCTAAGCAGGCGTTTGATGAAGCTATCTCAGAGCTTGACAATCTGAATGAAGAATCCTATAAAGATAGTACCTTAATTTTGCAACTCCTTAGGGACAATCTGACCTTGTGGACTTCTGACATCTCAGAAGGAGGTGATTATCACTCTGGACATAAGCAAACTCTTGAACAATGATGTTTTAATGTTCTACAGAAGTTTCCTTTTTAGATGTATCTGTTCATTATCACTTCCTAAGCGTAGTGCTGTTTTGCTTGGAAACCAGTGAATCTATAAGATAGTTTCAGTAATCCATGGATATGCTCGATGACAACGAGGATTCCCTGTTCATAATGATTCATATTTTGCAGCAGATGATGCGCATAAGACAAATGGTTATGCCAAAGCCGGTGCAGGTGGAGACAATGCAGAGGTAACGTAGAAGAAGGTTCCTTTCCTTGAGGTGAATCGAATAAGTCTGATTCTGATACAAGATCTCTTTGCCTCTTGATGCAGTGATCTGATATGTGTGCACCCGCAGCAGAGGCACTGGGCAACATGTTTCAAGAACCAACTGTATGCGCGGTAAATAGTAAGTAGGGCTCCTCTGTTTCTTGTATCATTATTGTCTATGTTACTTGTACTCTGACTAGTACCAAATATCTCTGGTGTGAATGTATTGCATCATGTGATGCGTTTCTCAGGACACAGTCTTCTTTGCTAGTTGTAATTCACTACTCTCTTCTGCATCCATTGCTGAGACCGAAGCTGTTTGGATTATGTGCTCTGTTTCTTTCTTCTCCTCTTTTACTCCCTGATTGAATCAACCACACCAAAGAGAATAACTCTGTTCAGTTTCCTTCACAGTGTACTGTTGAACCTAGCATACACAAGCCAAGCTCAAATCGATAATGAAGCTTACATTTCTTAAAATCCTTCCGAACATATTTTACTCGTTTTAGTAATATAGCCAAAGAAAAAAAAAATAGAACAGAGAAGAAAAAAAAGAATGAATAATTTGTTGAATTTGACAGAACAGCTCTTTCGGATCTTTCACAAAGATATCTTTCTGAGTCTTTAAATAGGCTTTTCAGATCGAATTATAGAGAAGCAGAGGATGGTGATGATGATAGGCTTTTCAACTATAAGAGGAAATGCTTTATAGAGTCCTCAAGAAACTGGTGGCTCGGACAAACCATCTCCTTCAGTTTATCTCCATTCTTGTATATCTTAAACGTTGGAACTTTCCTGATACTCTCTGTCTTGGCCAACGCTAAGCTCTCTTCCACATCCACCTAATAACACTTCATTGATTACAACACTGAGAGACATAAGTTTGGACAAAACTGTGGAAGGTGTTTTTACCTTGAAGAAATGTACTAATGGATACCGGAGGCATAAAGTGTTGATGAACGGAGAGATCTCTTCGCATTGTCGGTTTGATGAAGATTTGAAGTGAAACACAGAGAGACCTGTAAATGAAACTTTCCACTTAACTAAGTAGCTAAATAGACAAAAGTCTCAAATCTTTGATCTGTTTAAACTTACCGGGAAGTGATACTGAAGTCTTAAACTTATCCAATTTTGAAACCACTTCAACTTCATTATTGAATCCAACGCTTTTAGATTCTTGGCTTTTGTTCATTAACGCGATTTTCGCTCTCTCTAACGACTCTGCAACTTCGCCGTCTCCAGGAAGTTCCCTTCTCAAGAACTCATAATCTTTAACAGCATCTTCCCACCGACCAATCTGTATATCAACAAACATTCTCATTCAAACACACTGTGAAAACTCGGTTATACTTGGATCAAACTAAGTTCTAGTTTTTACCTTTCCAAGTGAAGCAGCTCGCCGTAGAAGTGCCTTGACGTAACTAGGCTGGATTTTGAGTGCTTGGTTACAGTCTTCAACAGATTTCTCCCACAAGCCGAGTTTATACCAACACGCTGCTCTGTTGCAGTACAGAACTGAGTTGGAGACATCATGCTTGAGACCGTCTCCATATGCTAGACTCGCTTCAGAGTATCTCCCCGAACTAAACAGCTCATTACCACGAGTACGTGCACTCACAACCATCTTCACATTGTTTAAAACCGATACTACCTCAGGATTTGTCTGATCGAGCAACGCAGCTCTCTCTACCTTTACAACCGCGTTCTCAAATCTGCAACAAACCTATCATCTCTAATCACTCACCGGAGAACATGAAACAGACAAGCAACAAACCATACCAAAGTTTCAAAAGCTCACCTTCCGAATGCCATGTCAACTTGAGCTTGGATGCAGAGCATATAAGCTTCAGCTACCATACCAAAGAGCTTTGTCTGCGGTTTAGAATGGTGATGAAGATGATGATCCAATCTTGGAATGCAAGATAGACAAAATCCAGCGTCTTCTATATTGTTAAGACGCAATAAGGCTTCAGCTTTACAAGCTGCAAGCTAACCAAATCGAAACCTCACTGTTAGTTTAATCCTTGCAAGAAGAAGATTCAACAAAGCAGCGATGAACTCTCACCTGAGGAGATGAATCAGCGCCGTTTGCAATGGCTGCATCGGTTTCCTTTAACGCGGTTTTCCAATCTCCAATCTTTCGAGCTTCCCAGCATCGTCGGAGATGTTTCTCCAGCGTCTGCAGCCGTTGGAGATCAGCTTGATCCGGACATTGTCCCGAAAAACAAAGATGACGTCTTGCATTCTCAGCTTCTCCTAATCTAAACCAACAATCCATCATTTCAATTCTCAGGCATTAAACTAAGACACAAGTAAAACCACAATTTACCTGAGATAGAGAGAAGCGAGTCTCTGGTGAGCTCTTGAGTAAGAAGGATCGAGCTTAACAGCTTCAAGGCATTCTTTAACAGCTTCTCCTAACCGTCCTGATGCTGTTAAAGCCGCCGCACGGTTGCTTCTGTAAGCTGCATTTTCCGGAGAAAGCGTAATTGCTCTGTCGTATAGAGCTAGAGCTTCGGAGAAATTACCTCTCCTATACATTTCATTTCCCAATCTCTTCAACTCCTCCGGATTTTCACCGTTTTCCGTTGTTCTCCCGGCGTGATTCGCCTTTCCGTTGCTTCCTACGCCGGCGCGTACGATGTTTCCGTGTCCGTAATTCCCGGTGCCTGAGCGTAGCGTCTCTGTTTTACTTGAGGTCCGAGTTGCCATTCCGGTTCTCAAGATCCGACCCGACGGGCAAATGTTGCCAGCCGGTAAAACGCCGGGATTCGGCGATACTGCTGACGTCGCACCGTTACCGCCACCACCACCGCCGCTTCCTTGCGGGGAGATTTGACTCGTTGCCGTGTTGAGGCTAGAGCCAGAGAAAATCAATGGCGTTCCAGTAGAAGCAGATCTCCGATGACCCGGTTTCAGATTTCGGGTTGGCATTCCGGATCCGGGTAAACCAGGACTTGAAAGCGGAAGCTCCCCAGAATGACTCTTAGGATTGTAACTATTCTCAAACCGTTTACTTATCTGAGACGGTTTCCCTGAAGCAGAGCCTGAGGAACCGGAGCTGCTTGTAGGAGTAGCAGCGGCGGAAGAGGAGGTAGAGCCACGTGGCATTAAGGTAGAAACCGGAGAACCTAGATCGAGTTCACGAAAATCAGGTTTGTTGACGTCATCAACTCTCAACGAATCACGAAATCGACCTGAGTCTATAGCAGGTTCTAAAGAAAGCCTTCTAGAATGAGACATCCTCGTAGCTTCTCCTCCGTCTTCTTCTACTCAGAAGTCAGAAACATCCACCGAAGAAGCTTAAACAGAAACAAAGTACTGTCCAGAGAGATGGATAGAGAGAGAGAGAGAAAGAAGTAGACAGATCTCGTGATAAATAGAAAAGGAAGAAGCAAAGAATGAAAGTGAAAAACAAATAATTAGTTTTTAACCTTTAGATTAATAAAGATTACAAATTTTGCCTTGAGATTAAGACATTGATCTTCATCACGAGTCTCTTCTCTCTCTTTCACTTCCCGTGTCTTCACGGCCGCTTGTCGTTGAAGGATCCGAATTGTATTTTGTATTTATCATATAGACTCAAATAGTTGACTTTGACTTTTCTCACACACAATACTCGAAAACTAACTCATTAAGACTTTTTCGACTTTAAAGTCTCTCGTAGATACATCTACTTTCAAACTATTGCCTTGTCTTAAAAGAAACGAATTATCAAATACATTGCATTTTGTTAAGTGTAAAATTTCTGTAATTATTATTTTAAAACATTTTCTGACGTGATATTAGTATTTATTTAATTTTTTTTTTTGATGAAAATGTCAAGGCACGAAGATTCAAGCACGTTCGCTCATGTTCCCAAAATGTTACTCTATCAAAATTTATTAAATTAGAGACTATACAAAATAGCCTAAGCAAGCTATCATTAAAATTCAACACTAGGATATTCAATGCAAGAACATGTAAATATCTTATTATTTTTTGTTGTTGTTGGTATATATTCATTTATCAAACCCACTTCTAGGGTCGTTGTACAGAACTCTTGCATTAAATTTGCCGTTCAATTAATTATACTGCTGAATTACTAAATTGTAATTCTATTAATTTCTTAAATCTAGAGTCTACAAATCACTGACCAAAACTTACTTAAATGAGAAAATTAAATACAATTTAAAAGGGCTTATATAAGGAAAGTGCCACCTAGGGTTTTCAACCATCGTACTCAGGGGTAAAATCGTCTTTTCTTATAGATGTATATATCAAGCCAGCCACACTTTTTGTTCAAGTCACAATATTTATTGCACTACTAAACTATTAAAAGCATATATAAAATTTTATGAAATTAATAATACAAGCGTTTTCTTTTGGCGTGTTGGAAAAAGAGAAAAAGAAGGCTTATTCTTTTTTTATATAAGAAAAGAAAAGAGAGATTCTGAAACGAAGACGAAGAAAAATAGAAGGATGTNGGCAAAAAAAAAAAGTTTTATGAAAATATGATTATAGAGAGATTCTGAAACGAAGACGAAGAAAAATAGAAGGATGTAGAGGGGCAAAATGGGGTTTAAGTAGAAGATGAGTAATNTAGAGGGGCAAAATGGGGTTTAAGTAGAAGATGAGTAATGCCAGCTGGATCTTAACTTGACAGCTGTGTATGCCAGCTAAGCACACATTCTATATATTAACGGATTGTACTTCTCAGTTAACTTCAACGGAATATTCCAAATCTATCCTCGAGCTCGCCGACCTGAGCTAGCCGACGATAGTTGACTCACCCTAACCAATATTGGTTTAACAAAACCGGCGTTTCTTTAAACACTCATACTTATTTTTTATATTTACATTAATCTAAACACCATACTTAATTTTTAAATATAAGAACTACTATATCATCTATATTCTAAAATTAATTTAATATGAAAATGTTATTATAATATTTTCCACACATATTAAGAAAAATGTAAATAGCATTATGTTCTAATACATTAAATAAGTTTCCTTATCTAACTAATAATCTAAACGTGTACATCAAATTTAATTGAAAATTTACTTTAAAAAAANAAAAAAATAAAATGAAAATTGTATAAAAACAAAAATATTGGTGAAATGAAATGAGATGAATTTTGAAAGAACCATTTTGCATTTAATATGAGAGACCACACCACACTAATCAAAAAATCATAATTAGAGTTTGATTATTCAACGCATTGTGATCACATTGTTTGTTCCGTCGGAGACATACAAAACATTACACTGTTGAAGCATGCCCCAATCAAAATAGACAAAAGAGGAAATGTGTGGAAAATTAGAGAAATTAATGCAATCAGATGATTATCATGATGTGTTTTGCATCTCTTTAGGGAAATTAATGCAATAAATATTTTTTTCTTTAAATAATTTGCAAGTTACTAAACTAATAACATATACTAATACGGTATCTCCAAAACTGAAATTTTCACACAAACAAATCAATTCTATTTAAAACGTAAATAAATATTTATTTATGGTTGTTTTATATTTTCACTTTTGAATATTTTTTTTGTGCTAAATAAATTAGACAAAAAATTTGCAACTCTCTCTACTCAATAACACGCCAAAATTAAGAAAATCTTCAACAAAAACAAAAAAAAAAAACACGCCAAAAGAATTTATTTTGTGTAAATAAAAACTTCAAGTGCTTATATTTTACAAGAAAATCCAAAGACAAATAAATCCCTAATTCTTGTAACTAGACATAATGGCAATTATTTATTTGTATATCGGATATTAAAAAATATGTATCTCTCTTTACACCAGCATTCTTGATAATATAAACAAAAACACGTAAGAGAATTATCAGGTTTTCTTAATTGTCCGATTAATAATTTTAATGAAAAGCTAATCCACGTTGTCTAAGCTTAACCACTATGATTATTAGTTGAAGGGTATCCTATGTTTCATCAAATATTATTTTTATTTTCTTTGTTGCAAAATTAAGATAATAATGTCAGTGCAAGCAAAGAATATATGTAGATCGCATTATCGTCCAACTCGCAATTTTTTATAAAGTTACATTCACATTCTTTAATTTCTACAATATATGAGTGGTTTCCTCTAGATTGAAATAGTTAAAATTAAATTCGAAAATTAGCCAATGGATGATGAAACATATATATATATATATATATATATATATATATTTATGTA
>OVAU01003028.1:0-11603 GCA_900406315.1 Biscutella laevigata subsp. laevigata
TATTGGGTGGCGATACTTAACCGTGATTGAGTTGATGGCTCAGCAGTCTACGCACATTCTCCATGAGCCATCCTTTTTGGGGACTAGAAGCACTGGCACAGCACAAGGGCTAAGGCTCTCTCTGATGTACCCCTTTCTCATGAGGTCTTCAACTTGCCGTTGTAGTTCCTTGGTCTCCATGGATTCGTTCTATAGGCCGGGTGGTTGGGTAGAGTAGCTCCGGGCACAAAATCTATTTGGTATTCAATCCCTCTTGTAGGGGGCAAGCCATGAGTTTCCTAACTTGGGAATACATCCCTAAACTAGTCAAAGAGGTCACTAAGCACACTCGGAAGCTCCGGTGATGGATTAGTCAAAGTGGCAAGAGATTCTTTATAAACAAATAGTAAAGACGTTTGTGAGCAAAGAGAGATTTCCTTACAACACTTGGATTAGAAGCTTTTGTTGAAGTAGACTCATCCTTCTTCCTTAGATGAAGTTGATCTTGAGCTACTTCTTGAGGAGTCATAGGCAGCAAGGTGATTCTTTTTCCCTTGAACTCAAATGAATACTTGTTCGCAAACCCATCATGAGTCACACGTCTATCAAACTGCCAAGGTCGTCCTAACAATATGTGGCCAGCTTCCATCGGCAGAACATCACATAATACCTCATCATCATACTTGCCAATATTGATAGGGACAGTAACTTGGTGAGACACCTTGAGTTCTCCATCCGCATTAAGCCATTGAAGCTTTTAAGTTCTCAGATGCTTCTTCATCTCAAGGGCAAGCGTCTTTACCATTGTATTGCTAGCAACATTTGTGCAACTTCCTCCATCTCTAATGAGGCTACAAACTCTCTTGTTCACGAAACACCGTGTGTGAAACAGATTGTCTCTTTGTTCCTCATCTTTCTCCTTGGGCAGCCTCTTCTTCCCATTCATCCATGTCATCTCCTCCTTCTTGGATAGCCTCTTCGTCCTCGGACATATACTCCCCATCTTCAAGGTGAATCATCACTCTCTTGTTGGTGCATTGATTTGCATAGTGCCCTCGGCCTTGGCACTTAAAACACTTCACATCTCTTGCTCTAGTGGGGTGGGCAATACCCTTGCCCTTATCCTTGAGAGCAGCGGGTGTTTCCTTATGGACTTCATTGGTAGTGGGAGTGAAAGTCTTCTTAATAGGATTCCAATCTTTGTTGTAAGCCGGCTTGGAGTCTCTTTGGTAGTTAGATTTGAAAGGTTCTTTACCCTTCCTCTTGACTTGTTGCTCTATCATCACTGCCTTGTGAAACATTTCCTCGAGCTCCACATAGTGTTGAAGCTCTAAGGGATCTTGAATTTCTCGGTTAAGGCCACCTAAGAAGCGGGCCATGGTTGCTTCTCGATCTTCTCTAAGATCAGCTCTCAAAAGCAGCATCTTCATATCTTGGAAGTAGTCTTCTACTGATTTAGATCCTTGAGTGAGCTTCCTAAGCCTCTGGTGAAGATCTTTGTGGTGGTGGTTTGGAACAAACCTCCGTCTCATAGCCGTCTTCAATTCAGCCCAAGTTTCAATAGGTTGTTCTTCATTCCTTTTTCGTGAAGTAACCATTTGATCCCACCAACTTAGTGCATAGTCATGGAACTCAGTTGCTGCCATTCTCACTTTGTTGATCTCGGAATACCAACGACACTCAAAAACCAACTCTATCTTCTTTTCCCACTCCAAGTAAGCATCCGGATCACTTTTGCCTTGAAATGGAGGAATTTTGATCTTGAAACCTACAATCCTTTCTTTTCTTGGTTCACGGTGGTAAGGTCTTTGTGAACTTGACTTGTGTGATCAGAGAAGACATCTTCTTCATCTTGATACCTTGGGAAGACTCATCTTGGTGGAAAAGGGTCTCTCGGATAAGCTTGTCTAGTCGGCTCTCTTCTCAAATCTTGAGGAGGCAACTCATCACGTTCCGCTTCAAATCTTCTTCTATTTTGGTCCCAATCCCATTGTTGCCTTGGGTGTAGTCCTCTGTTTGGTATCCATTGTCTAAGACGTTGAGGAAAGAACTCCTCTTCTTCACTCGGGTAGTGCTCTTCTAGTCTAGGTCTTTGGGGAGGAGGTGGAACTTCTTCTTGTTCCGGAGGAGGAGGAGGTTGAAGCTCTCTCCTAAACTCATCAAACTTCTCAGTGAGGAGACGCATCAGATTGGTCTCAAGGCCAGGTCGGAGCGGAGGATTATCCGGAGGGTTAACCATTGTTGTGGTTGGTGGAACGATTGACGCTCTTCTCCTAGTAAGTTGAGGTCGAAGCCATGGTGGAGAGGCTGAGTGAGCTATGTTGCGTTGAGAGGCACGCGTTAAGTAAGCGTGGTTTGCCGTGGTTGACAAGTCTTGAGAAGATAAATGAGGATCATAAGTTGGGGACCACCGGAGGCATCCGTGGGTGCTTTGTCGAGTCCCCTTTTGCCTTTCCTATTTTTCCCTTTGGCTTTATCTAGACACTGAATATCTCTCCTGTCTTTGGTCGTGGCTAATGATTGGATAAGGTTGGGCAACAGTTAAGAAAAGGAGAATGTACGGTTGTGGTCCCAAAAGCAATAGAGAGGGAAATGCACGCACGGCCAGCTAGCCTTAAAGCAACCTTTTGCTTTTGACGTGTCTCTGTGGGTTGTACCTTGTAGGAACAAAACAGAACACAGCTAATAATCAGATTGGTGGCCACAGAAACTTATACTCCAAGTTTTAAAGGTACGGCCACAAGAAAACCCGGAAAACGCCCAAGCAAAGATTCAAACTTTAAACCCGAAGACAAAGAAATGCTAAAGCTGATGACTTGGATCCTAAACGAAGCACACAACAATGCAAAAACTTAACCAGATCAGAACAAAGCTAAACGACTCCTAAACAAGTAGAAAGCACAAATCTTTTTGGGTTTTCTTTTAAGATTTAACTCTAAAGGACTAAAACGCATACATGTAAGAACTTTGAGAAAAGGGAGAGGAAACCCCCTGATATTTCTTATTCAAGAGTACTCCAAGTGCTCTGATACCACCTAACACAACCCCAGCCAATGATCGAACACTCTTGGAGATCTATAGCTTAGCGGTCACCGGATCTAAACGACCTCAAAGCCACAACTCTCAAATCATGTCTCAGCATGCCATGAAACTTGTCAGACCATGTAATAAACTTAAAATATAAGGAATAATCGAGAGAGATTGAGGAGAATATGAGTTTAGGTCGGAGAAAGAGATTTTAGGTCGTCGGGTTCGATTGTACGGCCTAGCCGGTCGTGCAATGAGACAGAGGTTTCGACTTGTTCGACCCAAACATTGGGAACTCCGGATCTGACTCGATGGAATCTCCTCTAATATGAAATGATTAGGAACAGCTGAGAGAGATCTTAGTTTGGGGGAGAAACTGTCGGAGAAACTCCATGAGGGTGACGATTTACGACGTGTACGGCAAAGGTCGGTCGTACTTTGTGACTTGAGTGGTTTTCCCACGACCAAACCTTCAGAAAACTAGAATCTTGCTCGATGGATCTTCGTCATTATGGAAATGATGAAAGATAGTAGGAGCAGGACTTCGAAAAGAGGAGAAACGGTCGATGGACTTGGAATCACCCCCATTAGGGCTTGTCGGGTGATCGAGAAACTTCAACAACCGGTTGTGGAATACGACTTTGGCCGGAATGGGGAAAACGATGGCTTTGAGCTTCGAGAACTTGAGAAAAGGTGAGGAATATAAGGGTTTTGGATATTACACACCAAAACCTAAGGAATATGACACATCCTTAAGAACTTTCAACGAGAAATACTCGAATGATTAATGATGAAAGTTAAGTTGCCAAAAGCGGCTTACAATCCTTTAAATAGTCTAGCTTGAAAAAGGAAAGAACCCTAAAGAGAAACAAGTGAAAAAACTAAAAGGGTAAGACCAAGGGAGCGTCTCTCCAACGGTCATAAGACCATTTAAAGTTGGCGTCTTGGCTCGGTGTTTCAAGTGAAGTCTAGTGCAATGGGCCTCATTAAACCTTGAAGGGGGAAATCACATGGGACAAAACCCCAACAAAGGAAGAGTACCCTTAAGACTCATTTGATTCACTCAAGGACTTGGAGAGGGTGAGAGGAAGCTTCGGATGGCCGTGTCTTACTCCTTCTCCAAGTGATGGCAGTGGGTCTCTAGCTCTTCCAAGACCTCCATGATTGCTATAGATATCATCTTAGCTTGTGCTCGAGTGACTGGTCCAGTGGGAGCTTCGAGTGTTGATCCTTGGGGCTTGGTCTCCTTGGCTAGCCGTGTATCAACTAAGGCATTTGATTCATTTCAGTGGAGCTTTATCATCTCGATTCTCCAAGCCATAGATCTCCCAGAACGGTTTGTTAGCTGGATTGCTCGTTGCATTCAGTCTGCTTCTTTTTCGGTACAAGTGAATGGTAAGTTATGTGGTTTCATCCAAAGCACCAGAGGCATCAGGCAGGGTTGCTCCCTCTTTCCCTATCTGTTTGTAATCTGCATGAATGTCCTTTCTATCCTTCTAGACCGCGCCGCTAGTAGTGGCGAGTTTGGTTATCATCCGCGCTGTGATCGGTTAGGTATCACCCACCTTTGTTTTGCTGAAGACATTATGGTCTTCTCAGATGGCTCTTTACACTCTCTTCAGGGTATTGTTGATGTGTTTGATCGTTTTGCGCGGATGTCGGGCCTCTGGTTGAGTCTTGCGAAAACGGATCTGTATCTTGCAGGGGTTTCGGCGCATGTTCAGGAGCACATGATTGCTAGTTTTCCCTTCACCCTAGACGCCTTGCCGGTCCGTATTTGGGCTTACCTCTGACGACTAAGCAGCTGACTCTTCAGGATTGTGAGCCGCTTCTAGGAAAGATTCGGTCTCGTATTGATAGCTGGTCGGTCAGGTTTCTCTCTTTTCCTGGCAGATAGCAGCTGATCAGGTCGGTTCTTTCTGGTGTGATCAACTTCTGGTGTTCAGCATTTCATCTTCCGAGAATTTGCTTAGCGGAGATTGATCGTCTTTGTTGTGCTTCCCTCTGGTCGGGTCCGGCTTTAAACATGCGGAAAGCAAAAGTCTCATGGGAGGATGTTTGTGCCCCTATAGTTGAGGGTGGCTTAGGTCTCCGCCTGTTGCGGGACACGAATACGGTGCAGGGGCTGCGCTTGATCTGGTTGTTCTTTTCTTCCCCCACTTCCCTTTGGGTGAATTGGGTGAAGCAGTATCTTATCCGCGAGGGTTCTTTTTTGACAGTTGTGCCCACGCAGGGGTCTTGGATTTGGGGAAGATGCTCCATTTGCGGCCTCTTGCTCGGTCGTTCATGCGTTGGGAAATTGGGACTGGGACTTCTATCTCTTTTTGGCATGACATTTGGTCTCCGGAGAGCCCTCTTATTAACATGGTTGATGCAGTGGGTCCTAGGGCTTTGGATATTCCGCTACACTCCACCATTTCCATTGTTCTGGGTCTTGTACGCCCAGGTCGCTTGCATCCTTCTCCGGCTCTCCTCGCTGTTGAGGCTCTTGTCACTCAGCTTCAGTCCAGGGGTCCGACTGTTGTTCCGGACAAATTATTATGGAGGACAGGGCCTGATCGTTATGCTGCTCGGTTTGACTCTTCATATGTTTGGGAATCTATTCGCACGGCGGGAAACTCGGTGCCTTGGGCTGCGGGTATTTGGTTTTCTGGGAGCATTCCCAAGCACTCTTTTGTTGCTTGGTTGGCGGCTAGGGACAGATTGTCCACCTCGGCCAGGGTTGCGGGTTGGTTCGGTGGCCCAGGTCTCTGTACCTTTGGTTGTGGTTTTTCAGAGACTATATATCACCTCTTCTTTACCTGTCGGTTCTCTTCGCAGGTTTGGAATTTGGTGGTCCAATCCTCCATGCGACAGGACTACTCGACACTCTGGGAGCGGGTTCTTTGCCTTCTGACCTCTCGTCATTTTTCCCGTATGCACTTATATCTCTATCGTTTGATGTTTCAGGCATCGATCTACCACATTTGGCAGGAACGGAATGCGAGGTTACATGTATCTCGGCCTCCGACATCTCCTCGGATGCTGGCAAGGATCATTGAACGTTGCGTCCGGAACAAGATTTTTTCGTTGACCCCTCCTGGGGGAATTCGGGACAGTCTCTTCATCACTTGGTTCGAGTCTCGTGTTTATCCTATTGCAGTGTTGTAGTGTTGGTGCTCTTTTCCTTAGGTTTGTTTTTCCCACTGGGTTTTCGCACTTAAAGTTTTTACCGAGGTCAATCTACACATCATCCCCCCCCCATCTCTGCTTGCTGCTGCATATCCATCCCCCTTACTCAGGGTTTTTTCTTTATTTCTATCACTCTATGAACTTCTGTAAATAGCCTTCGAGCATGTAGCAGGCTTGTCTGTATGACAATTCTTGTTGAAATATATTTTACATTACAAAAAAAAAAAAAACCCTCCCAACTAAATCTTGAAAAACTTGGGGGATCATGCTTGCATTGTCACTATTCTGAGATATATCATATTTCATTAAAGTTTAATTAAATAAATATGAGAAAGAAATATTAGTAGCTTTTAAATTATAGATTCTTACATTATTTGCTGCTACGATAGATGCAGTACTTTTAAATTTTTCAGCAACTTGATAAAAAATAATAAATGTGATAGTATCACAATCATCTTCAACAATAACTTCAATATGATACCTATTAGAGGAGAAAAATATAGTTAAAATAAGATTGTTTGAATAAACATAGGTAAATGTGTACATACCGAAGTACCCCGACAACTCGATCTACTTGGCAAAATTCACAACTTATTTTATTCCCAATTTCAGTCATTTTTTTCTTCCAAGACGTGCACACAATATTAAACCACTCATTAGTTAATATCACATCAATCGCTTTTGGCTTACACCAAAACGTTTTCTCCTACAATAAATGATTAACTTTAGGAGACTCAAAAAATAATGAGAGGGAAATTATACCAATAAAATCACTAAAATAAGGATTAGTACATTTTGAAGATTATTTACTTGCTCATTGACATAAACTAATATTCCTCCAATACTCTTACTATCTGTTGGGGTTTACTTAATATTTTCATTCATATTTGTAGGGTTAAGATAGTTATTATAAATTATATTTAATTATATATGACTTGTATTAATATAAATAAGTCATGTGGGCATTTAAAAACATTAATTTCGTAATTGTATCTTTTACGAAAGTCTTTAGAAATCTTGCTTTTACCATTGTAACAAACCCGAGTAGATGTTGTAGCATTGAGATATAGTTGACCTACCAATATAAAATCATATGAATATGAATGATAAATAAAGAAACATACATTATTAGAAGGTATGGAAAGTAAGATCATATGACAAACATACCTTGAACAGTTTGTGGAGTTTTGTTGATGTCATAATATTTTTAGAGAGTTATTTTTTATGAAAAATTTAGTAATAATTTCATGAATTTATATAGAAATATATAAGTGTAACATAAAAGAGCTTTAAATATGTATGTTACGTATCGGGGGAAAATGTTTCAAGTTAATAATTACGAATAATAAATATAGTAAATTAGAATTTTAAATGCAAACTTTAAAAACACAGGTTACATATTGTATGAAAAGTAATGGTTATGTGTATTATTTATAAATTACTTTTTATTTATTAAACCTAATTCTAATTACCAAAAATTTTGAATAGAGGTTTTAAAGACTTATGTTACATATTGGTTTAGAAATTATTAATAATGAACTTTAAATATAAAATATAATTTTGAATATAATATTTAAAGATATATGTTACATATTGTGAAGAATTTGTGGTCATGAGTTTTAAATAAAATTAACGAGTTTAAATAGAATTAATGGTTATTTGAAAGACTTAAATTATATTTTGGTTTCGAAACTAATAATTAGAAGCTTTAAATATAATTAAATTAATTTTGGATAGAAGATTTAAGATGTACGTTACATATCGTGAAGAACTAGTGGTCATAAATTTTAAATATAATTAATTAGTTTAAATATAATTAATGAGACTTAATCATTTTAAATAGAATTAATGAGATTTAATGTATTTTTTATTTTAATTTATTTAATTTAACTCTATAATTAATTTTTATCAATTAATGAGAGGTGGACAAATGTTACAAACAAAACCTTACTTTATAGTATACACTTCTTATAAAGTGTCATTATTTGTGGATTTGGATCAACAGATTTGAAGAATGGTTTTCTGTTATATTTCCAAAATCTCAAAATGCAAATGTTTGTTACAGTATTGAATATATACAGTTGAACTAACCGAACTAAACCAATCTAGAATTAATTAAACCGCTATAAGACTAAACCGGATATATAATTCTGAAACCCCCCCTCAAGATGGCGATGCAAAGATGTTGAGCAATCCCATCTTGGACATATTCTCCCTGAATGGAGTTGGATAGAGAGCCTTGGTGAGGCAATCAGCAAGCTGGTTATTAGTTCGAATAAACATTGGCTTAAGCAAGCCCTTCTCCATCACCTCTCGAACCTTGTGACAGTCTATTTCAAGGTGTTTAGTCCTCTCATGAAACACCGGATTACTAGCAATATGAAGTGCAGCAGTGTTGTCACAGTAGAGGTAAGCTGGAGGAACAAAGGAACTCGGAGGTCACGAAGCAACTGAATCAACCAGAGAATCTCCTTCGTGGCCATCGACATGGCTCTGTACTCCGCCTCAGCAGATCTAGTCGAAACAATGGTTTGTTTCTTGGATTTCCAAGACACAAGAGCCTCTCCGAGGAACATTGCATAACCTGTAACTGAACGACGAGTGTCAGGGCAGGCCCCCCAATCAGAATCAGAGAAGCCTCGAAGATCAAAACGAGCATCAGCTGCAAAAAAAACTCCCTGTCCTGTAGTTCCCTTCAAGTAACGCAGAACCTTATGAACTGCTTGGAGATGAGGTTCACGCGGTGCTGAAGAAACCTGAGCGAGTTTCGACACATCAAAAGATATATCAGGCCGTGTGCAGGTGAGATATTGCAGTTTACCCACCAAACGCCGATATTGCTTCGAATCAACCAGAAGTGTACCATCATCCTTAGGGAGTTTAGTGTTAGGCTCCATAGGAATAGCAGAGGGTTTGTAGTCAGAGAAGCCACTTCCAGCCAAGAGATCTAGCACATACTTCCGCTGGTTGACAAAAATACCAGAAGCAGAGCGGGCGATTTCCAAGCCAAGGAAATACTTAGGAGAGCCAAGATCTCTAAGTTTGAAATGAGAACTCAAGGCTTCCTTTAAAGAGATAGCAGTTGCATCATCAGTACTAGCGATCAAAATATCGTCAGCATAGACGAGGACAACCATAAAATTTCCAGCCAAAGATCTCGAAAACAACGTGTGATCACCATTACCTTTCTCAAATCCCAAAGATAACAACGTTGCAGAGAACTTGAGAAACCATTGGCGTGATGCCTATTTCAAACCGTAAATAGATTTGTGTAGACGAAACACATCAGTTGGTGAAACAGAGATACCTTTGAGTTCAGAGTATCCTGATGGAATTTTCATATAAATTTCTTCATCGAGTTCCCCATTGAGAAAGGCGTTGGATTCATCAAGTTGATGCAGAGACCAGTGTAACTTCGAAGCCAATGCCAAGACCAAACGAACAGTGGCCATCTTGGCTACATGAGAAAACGTATCCAAGAAGTCAATACCTTCTTGTTGGGTATAACCCTTGGCTACTAAACGAACTTTATAACGCTCAACTTTCCCATCAGCTTCATATTTCACCGTGTAAATCCACTTGCTTCCAATGGCTTCCTTGCCTTCAGGTAAATCACACACCTCCCAAGTGTCAGTTCTTTCCATAGCTTCAAGCTCCAATCCCATTGCATCACACCACTCTGTAAACTCATGTGCCTCAACAAACTTATGGGGAATAGGTATGGATTGGGACATGAGATTAATGAAAGCATAGAAAGGCTGAGAGATAGTAGAATAAGACATAAAATTTGTGATGGGATAAGGTGTGGTTACATTAGTACGAATATTATTATAGCAATGGAAGTCCTGCAAGTGTTTAGGTGGTTTGGAAATACGATGTCCGAGTGATTCAGAAGAAATCAAACTCGTGGAAGATGAAGCAAGATTGTGAACTTGTTCATCAGAAGATGGTTGCTTCAGATGCATATGTCCATCAAGGATAGCAGGGGACTGTAATAGAGGAAAGAAATGTTTCATCTCATCCGTGATAGTGGATGAGACAAACGGAAAAATATCCTCATAGAAATTGACGTGTCTTGAAACAGAAACAGAACCAGTCTCCAAGTCTAAAAGCTTATACCCTTTGTACCCATTTGGATAACCTAAGAAAACACAAACCCGAGCTCTAGGTTCAAATTTGGTTCTATGTTGTGTCGAGGTGGAGCTATAACACAAACAGCCAAAAGACTTCAAACTAAGGTACTCAGGTGGTTTCATTGTAAGTTTCTCAAGAGGGGATTTATCACCTAAGACTGGAGTCGGTAATCTATTTATCAAGAACACAACTATGAGAATACAATCACCCCAATACACCAAAGGAACCTGAGATTGAAAGAGAAGAGATCTAGCTACATTCAAGATATGCTGATGCTTTCTCTCTACGACAGAGTTTTGTTTAGGTGTTTCAGGACAGAAATGAAAAGAAGTGATCCCTTTAGCTAAAAACAAGTCTGCAAATTTCAACTCATGAGCATTATCTGATCTAACCGCCTTAAGGGTTGTCTTATATTGGTTTTCAACCAATTTAATGAAATTAGGGAAGACTGTAAGAACATCAGACTTGGCTTTAAGGAGATATACCCATGTTGCACGACTGTAATCATCCACTATGGTCAAAAAATACCTATATCCATCTACAGTAGGTACAGAAAATGGTCCCCAAGTATCTATATGGACTAGATCAAGAGGATTAGTTCTGATATTCTGTCTACTAGGAAAAGGTAGATGTTTCTGTTTTGATAGGTGACAGATATGACAAAGATCAGTAATATTCTTATTCATTTTCTCTTTTGTAATCCCCAATACATCAGACAATGCATCTATCTTAGACTTAGATGGATGACCTAACTTGTGATGCCAAGTTTTCATATCGACTTTAATGCTAGAACAGACTGGAAAGTACCTGAAATATGTAAAGCCTTATTTGAATTGGCTAATCGAAGAACATACAGACTCCCAACCTGACTACCTTGACCAATCATCCGGTCATGTATAACATCATAAATCAAGCATTGGTTTGTATTAAAACGAATTTCAACATTCAACGTTTGTGTCAAGACACTAACACTTAATAGGTTGAACTTAAATGATGGAATATACAGAACGTTGTAGAGAGAAATCACATCAGTTAACTGAATGAATCCTATACCTTCTATCCCAACCGTAACCCCATTAGGTAAAGTAACAAAGGTCTTATCTAGAGGTTTATAATCAGAAAAGAAGGTTCTATCATGTGTGACATGGTGTGTAGTAACAAACAAGATTTTTGTTAGGTAACTATTGATGAGCACTCAAGTTTGCCAAATCAAGTAGTATAGGGGGATGTGTCGAACCACCTCAGGAAAATATCAGAAACCAAAGAACCAATACAGTCAATTTCAGGTCTAA
>OVAU01003029.1:0-11603 GCA_900406315.1 Biscutella laevigata subsp. laevigata
TTCAATCAAACCCTAAACCATATTTAGCAATCTATTTAGCCAATTCCTAACCCTAATCCACAAACTAAAGAATAGGAATTGAGAGAAGAAGAAGAAAACAATAAGCAAACAATAAGAAACATTAAAAGTGCAAAGATCCAACAAGAAAATCACCAAAATTTTAGAACAAAAGGAGGAGAGAAAAACTAGATCTCAACTTGAAAACTAAAAACCTAATATAAAATAAAACTTAAGTCTCCCCTCTTAGGGTTTTAGTTTTTGGCTCCCTTTTATAGTAAAACCAAATTACAATTCAAAATAAAGAAATATTGACTTGGTCAAAATCTGGTTCTGAAAGTGGTTACACCGGGCAACAAACCAGTGTTAGTGCCCGTTGTTGATCTTCTGCTCTGGCCCGGAGGATCACACCGGGCATCTGGCCGGTGTTGATGCCCGTTGTTGGTCTTCTGGGTTGGCTCAAGGGATCACACTGGTCACCTGGCCGGTGTTGGTGACCGGTGGAGTGCTTCTGGACTGGCCCGAAGACTTACACCGGGGTGTTGACCGGTGTAGATGCCCGTTGTTATTCCCCGGGACTTAGTCAATTTTCCTATTTATCTGCATCTTTTGCTCCTTTTGCTCCTTTTGCTCAGTTTCTTAATCTGCTCATTCTCTCACCTGAAATGGTCAATGATATGCAATATGCAACCTATAGGACTCTAAAATGAGCATTAAACTAATGCAAAACAAATGAAAACCGAATGATAAAACCGTATAAATTCACACACATCAGTGGGAGGACCGGAGCAAAGGAAAGCCTCCTGCGAAGTCGTCTCCTAAAACCTCCCATCCAATACGTGCAAATCACGTAGTTACTTCTGGTGGTACATCAGGTTCTACAATTGGCTCAACTCACTTCACCAATGTTATTCTCAATGATTTTGATCGAGTTGGTCTAAGCGGCTTAAGCGATCAACAGTGGTAAACACTGGTTCATATGCTGAATGAACGCAAACCACCCCCTACAGACAAACTCTCTGGTACGTCTTTTCTTGAATCCTGGATACTCGATACTGGAGCATCGAACCATATGACGGGGAATATGGAATTCTTATCTGAGGTTGTCAACATACCTGTGGTTTTGATAAAATTACCAGATGGTCAGTTCACCACTACCACTCATGGTGGTTCAGTTCGTCTTGGATCTGCATTAGTGCTTCGAAACGTGTTTTTTGTTCCTGATTTACAGTGCCATCTTGTTTCAGTATCTCAGATGAATACAGATACCAACTTTCTGTTTCAAATCACTGATAAACTTTGTCTAATCTAGGACCGCATCACACGAACTCTGATTGGAGCGGGTGAACAGCATATTGGGCTTTATTTTTTCAGAGCAATGGAGACTGCAGCAACTCTGAGATTGCAAGGGACATGTACCAAAGAGTGACGGCATTTTCGATTTGGTCATCCTTCTACGAAGGCTATTGATTTGTTAAACATTTCTGGTTTTTCTAATAAATCTGATTTCGATTCTAAAGCTTGCGAGGTCTGTATCCGTGCAAAACATTCTCGGGATTCTTTTCCATCAAGTAATAATAAATCATCTGAGCTTTTTGAATTAGTTCATTGTGATCTTTGGGGTCCTTACCGCACTACATCTATATGCGGTTCTCGTTTCTTTCTCACCATCGTAGACGATTACTCACGATCACTATGGATATATCTATTTCCAAATAAACAACAAGCTCCAGCCCACCTCAAAAACTTTGTTGTTTTGGTCTCTAGACAATTTCAGAAGCAAATAAACACCATCTGAAGTGATAATGGCTCGGAATTCACATGTCTCACTCAATTCTTCCAAGAACAAGGTATCATTCACGAGACATCATGTGTGGGAACTCCATAACAGAATGGCCATGTTGAACGAAAGCACCACCATATTATTAATGTCGCTCGTGCTTTACGCTTTCAATCACATCTTCCTGTAGAGTTCTGGAGCTATTGTATCCTTACTGCTGGATACTTGATCAATTGGACTCCAACTCCATTACTTCAAGGAAAATCACCGTTTGAGATTTTGTATAATCGAGCTCCCCCTCTAAATCATCTTCGTATCTTCGGTGGTATTTGCTATGTGCACAACCAAAAACATCAAGGAGACAAATTTGCAGCTCGCAGTCAGAAATCTATATTTCTGGGATATCTGTTTGCAAAGAAAGGTAGGTGAGTATATAATCTGGAAACAGGTATTGTGTCTGTCTCGCGTGATGTTGTCTTTGTCGAAACAGAGTTTTATGATCAGAAATAGAGTCCGTCAACTACTTCTGATGATATCTCTTTCGGATCTTTTCCGTTGTATGATGATGATGAAGCAGGCTCTGTCACACCGGCTGAGCCTTTGATGCTTCCTATCCCATCAGCAACTCCGACAATGGCTGTTCCACCAGTTGTTCCAGAGATTACAAATAACCCATCAACACTGGTTCTACAGAACCAATTGTGCCATCCACAATACCAGCAGCTGTACCACATGATGGACCAATACAGCCTGCAGTTCTTGAACCTGAAGCGGCAGATTTTGGTCGAGGTCGCCGTCAACGGACAGCACCTGCTCGATTAGCTGATTATGTCACGTATATCACGTATATCACGTATGATCCTCCAGCTGCTGGACCGCCTTCGACGCCGTTTCCACTGGCTGATTTTCTTGATTGCAGCAAGTTCTCACCACAAAACCAGGCCTTCGTTTTTGTTGTTTCCTCTGGTGTAGAACCACAACATTATAAAGATGTTGTACTTGATAATGACTGGCGCTTAGCAATGCAGGATGAAATTGAAGCCTTGGAAGAAAATGCTACTTGGACTATCGAGGACTTACCTCCTGGCAAAAAGGCAATTGGATCAAAATGGGTCTACAAACTCAAATTCAACTCTGATGGCAGAGAGGCATAAAGCAAGGCTAGTGGTTCTTGGTAACAACCAAAACGAAGGAGTGGATTACGATGAAACATTCGCTCATGTTGCAAAGATGACAATTGTCTGATGTCTCCTTCAGGTCGCAGCTGCTCGTGATTGGGAAGTACATCAAATGGATGTACATAACACTTTTTTGCATGGTAATCTGGATGATGAAGTTTATATGCAGCTGCCTCCAGGTTTTCGAACAGACAATAAGAACAAAGTGTGTCGTCTTCGTAAGTCTTTATATGGGTTTAAACAAGCTCCTCGTTGCTGGTTTGCCAAATTGAATACATCACTTCAAGAATATGGTTTCCAACAATCGATCTCAGACTACTCTTTGTTCACACTTACACGGAACGGTAACCACCGCCATGTTCTTGTCTATGTTGACGATTTGATTATCTCTCGTAGTTCTCCACTGCTGATACAGGAATTCAAGAACTACCTGAGCAATTGATTTCACATGAAAGACTTAGGCGTATTGAAATACTTCCTTGGAATCGAGGTTGGTCGTAGTCCTTCAGGGTTCTATTTATGCCAACGAAAATACATCCTCGACATCATCAACAAAGCAGGCCTCCTTGCTGCTCGTCCAACTGCTTTTCCGCTAGACCAAAATCATCGCTTGGCATTATCAACCAGCCCTGATTTGGCGGACCCAACTCCATAGCGTCGCTTAGTCTGATGATTGATTTACTTGAGCGTAATAAGACCTGATTTGTCCTATGCCATTCATGTCTTGTCTCAATTCATGCACCAACCTAAGCAAGATCACTACCAAGCTGCCTTACGAGTTGTTCGTTACCTGAAAGGTAACCCGGACAAGGTATACTACTACAATCCAACACTCTGTTATCTTTGACAGCTTGGTGTGATTCAGATTGGGCAGGCTGCCCTCTCACTCGATGTTCATTGACTGGATGGATCATTCAGTTAGGCTGTTCTCTGGTTTCTTGGAAAACAAGGAAGCATCGGGTAGTTTCACTCTCCTCAGCCAAAGCCGAGTATCACGCGATGGCCGAAACTCTTAGCGAAATACTTTGGCTCCGTGAACTTCTTCATGATCTTGGCGTCTCCACCGACTATCTGATCCCCTTGCATTGTGACAGCCTTTCCGCAATACATCCTAGTGCTAACCCGGTATTCCACGAACGCACAAAACATGTAGAAAAGGACTGTCATTTCATACGAGATGAGATCATTCGCAAAGTGATCAAACCTCTCCATGTCTCCACAACAACACAACTGACAGACATCTTCACGAAAGCTCTCGACAAAAGAGAGCTCGATGCATTCATTTACAAACTTGGTGTTTGAAATCTTCACGCTCAAGTTTGAGGAGGGGTATTGGGTCAGATTGGGATCATGAAGGCCCATCTATTTAATGCTGATCATTTTAGTATTAGGTTACTTGCTTGTAATCTCTTATATAAACTCACGACTTCTAAGTTATTCAATAAGAAAATCTTTTACCTCAATCAAAGTTTCTTGACACCATACGATATCGTCTTCTTGAAAATATTTTCCCCATACCAAACTTTTTCAAGATAACTGTAGTTTGTGTCCCAACATACAATATGCAAATGAGAATGCCTGATTTGCCACCCAATAAGTTGATCATTGGTAAGTACTAAATGATAAGAGTTTTATTTATTTTTAAGAGGTTGTAATGTTATCCACAAGTTCATTGAAATCCAAAGAAACCGACCATTCATACCTACTCTTTTCGGTCAACGAAAAAATCTAAAAATTATAAATAATGAAAGTAATAAAAAAAAATTGATAAATTTTGCAAAATAAAAATAAAATAAGAGTGTCGACTTGGATAATAACACTTGAACAGTCTGCATGTGAATTTTCCATTTTATAACACTATTCCGTGACTCCACGATATTACCAATCTAAAACATATTTCTTTAAACAAACAAAGAAAAAGAAAAAGAAAAAGAAAAAACAAACAAAATAAAACAAAAAAACAAAACTGATCCGAAAACCAAAATTGACAAATTGTCCAAAAAAAAAAGTCGTCACCTCTAGCCTTTTGACAAAACACAAGTGTAATAAATGCAAACTTAAGATCCCAAACTACACCCAAGAGGAATTAAGAGTGACATAACTCACTCCAACTACGACCAGTACAAGTAGTTGGCTACATTAACGACATCTCACCAACTACCAAACGCAATCCCCACAATATTACACCATTTACTTCTCATATAACTACACAAACTCATTTACGTTTTGTTGCCCACACAACTCGTTATAAGAATATAACCCTTCATCAACCTTTAGATCTCACTCACATAGCTAAATTCAAAGAAAAAAAAGTAAAGAAAGAAGAGAATGGGTAGATCCAACGAACATGATCTACTCTCTACAGAGATTGTCAACCGTGGGATCGAACCATCCGGTCCTAACGCTGGTTCACAAACATTCTCGGTTAGGGTCCGGAGACGTTTGCCGGATTTTCTTCAGTCGGTGAACTTGAAGTACGTGAAACTTGGTTATCATTACCTCATAAACCATGCGGTTTACTTGGCCACCATACCGGTTCTTGTCATGGTGTTTAGTGCTGAAGTTGGGAGTTTAAGCAGAGAAGAGATTTGGAAGAAGCTTTGGGACTATGATCTTGCAACTTTCATTGGTTTCTTTGGTGTCTTTGTCTTAACCGTTTCTGTTTACTTTATGTCTCGTCCTCGCTCTGTTTATCTCATTGAATTCGCTTGTTACAAGCCTTCCGACGAACTTAAGGTACGTTCCCTCACATCAAACTTCTCCACAGAAGAAATAAATTGTCTAAATTAAGCTTATATGAATATTAGATTAGATGAATTAGTTATAGGGTTGCATATAAACAAAATTTGGTTAGGTTTATTTAATTTGATCTGTTAGATCCTGAGAAACCAGATAAATAAATGAAGCTGATCTGAACGAAACCTTTTCAGCTTCCTCAGAGAAAAGAAATAGTCTAAATTTAGCTTTCATAAAAATTTAGAATAGAGGGTTTTTTTTGTTTTTACCCTGTTTTGTGGGCCACATATGGGCTACTACTCCCAGAAACATCCGCACGCAGGCGGGGAGGATTGAACCTGCGATCCTAGGGTGCCAAATCAACACCAGCTACCGCTGGACTATGAGGCTCGGGCAAATAGACGGTTAAGTTATAGCCTTTTTTCATTTTTTTTTTTGTCAGCGATTAAGTTAAGTTAGAGGGATGCTTTGATACTCACAAAACCTAAATAAACAAAATTGAGCCAAATTTCTAAACAACCTTTCGCTTATGGTTCGGTTCAATCTAAAATCTAATGGTTTTCGGGGAATACCAAAAAACATTAACCGGAAGGAAACCGGTTTGACTCAAATTTTGATTAGGTTTCGTTAATTAAAAAAAAAAAAAAAAAATGGTTACAACTCCGTTTCATCACAGGAGATCGATAGGACGGGATCGATAACCGATAAACTAAACCAAACTCTATTCACTTCAGGATATCTCCGGTTTATTAATCTTGATTTGGAATGGTTTCAGGTCACAAAAGAAGAGTTTATAGATCTGGCTAGAAAATCAGGCAAGTTTGACGAAGAGACACTCAGTTTCAAGAAGAGGATCTTACAAGCCTCTGGCATCGGAGACGAAACGTACGTCCCAAGATCAATTTCATCGTCGGGAAACATAACAACGATGAAAGAAGGACGTGAAGAAGCCTCGACGGTGATATTCGGAGCATTAGACGAGCTTTTCGAGAAGACAAGTGTAAAACCTAAAGACGTTGGTGTTCTTGTGGTTAACTGTAGCATCTTTAACCCAACACCATCGTTGTCTGCCATGGTGATTAACCATTACAAGATGAGAGGAAACATACTTAGTTACAATCTCGGAGGGATGGGCTGTTCTACCGGAATCTTAGCCGTAGATCTTGCTCGCGACATGCTTCAGTCTAGCCCTAACAGTTACGCGGTGGTTGTGAGTACTGAGATGGTTGGGTATAACTGGTACGTTGGACGTGACAAGTCAATGGTTATACCTAATTGTTTCTTTAGAATGGGTTGCTCCGCCGTTATGCTCTCTAACCGCCGCCGTGACTTCCGCCACGCCAAGTACCGTCTCGAGCACATTGTTAGGACTCATAAGGCCGCAGATGACCGTAGCTTCAGGTTTCATTATTACCTTAAGCTTCATCTTTCAATGTTAAATTATCTGGGTTTTGATTTGGTTTTACAAATGGTAACCTAGTAAATTGTTGTATGGTGTTTTAGGAGCGTGTATCAGGAAGAAGATGCACAAGGATTCAAAGGGTTGAAAATAAGCAGAGACCTAATGGAAGTAGGAGGTGAAGCTCTCAAGACGAACATCACTACTTTAGGTCCTCTCGTCCTTCCTTTCTCGGAGCAGCTTCTCTTCTTTGCTGCTTTGCTCCGACGAACTTTCTCACCAGCAGTAAAAACCACCACTTTCTCTTCCACTTCCAAAACCAATGGAATCACCAAGTCTTCCTCCTCTGATCTGTCCAAGCCGTACATTCCTGACTACAAGCTTGCGTTTGAGCACTTCTGTTTTCATGCAGCAAGCAAAACAGTTCTTGAGGAGCTTCAGAAGAATCTAGGGTTGAGTGAACAGAACATGGAGGCTTCAAGGATGACTCTACACAGGTTTGGAAACACTTCGAGCAGTGGGATCTGGTATGAGTTGGCTTACTTGGAGGCCAAGGAGAGTGTGCGTAGAGGAGATAGGGTTTGGCAGATTGCGTTTGGGTCAGGTTTTAAGTGTAACAGTGTGGTGTGGAAGGCAATGAGGAAGGTGAAAAAGCCAACTAGGAACAATCCTTGGGTGGATTGCATCAACAATTACCCTGTGCCTCTCTGATTCTTCTTAGTCTTCTTCTTCTTAATTTAAATCATGTAAGATCTCTTATTATTCTTTCTTATTGTATAATAGGAGATGTTTACTGATCATTCGTACCTATGTCTTGTTCGAGTCTTGTTCAAGTACAACTTTTTTCTTTTATTTTTTCTTCTATTGTTGACTTCTTTGTCAAAACTCTTCTTTCGTTTGATAGAACCGATGGTTAATGTTATTTCTTTAACGATTCAAAGTGAAAAAATAGTTTTTATTCATAATACAATCTATATTTTACATAGATAATAGCTTTACTTAATCTAAGATGTAGTAATAAAGTAGATATTTTGCACGAAATAGTGTGTTGGAAATTAAAACTTTCTTGCAAAGGATAAATAAGTATGGGGAGAAGGATCTCCCTTCCTAAATCCTCGGGACAGTGAGATCCCTGTTTATAAGGATGCTATAGGATACTGAACTCACACACTGCATAATCCATGAGTTCCAAGTGGAGCAGAATCTCATTTTGGCAAGTAAATTGGTTAGGAAGTTCCATTCTACTATACTATAAGCCTTACTCATATATTTTTTACGCAAACTTCGAGTACTTATTTTCTATTTCGACGGAAACCTCCCCTTACATGATGATGGTGGGGTGCTTCCCTTAAGTATTATGGTATATATGGAAGTCTCGTAATGACAAACTATTCAATGAAGTAGAATGGCCCCCTCTAAAGATTGTAAACATGGCAATTCGAGAGAGCGAAGCTTGGATGCTAGCAAATAAAGAGGAGACCCCTCCAATGAGCCTTTTGGGAATACCTATTCCTTGGGTTACACCACGACAAACCTTCTTGGGCCACATAGGCATATCATGGAAATACACATGGATGACCAGCGGCTTAGGCTGGGTGTTGCACCTCCAAAATGGCACTACCGAAATAATAAGAATGAGGGGATTGGCAAAAGGAATCTTGATGTGTGTGGTTTTTTTTTATCATTTTTAAGTTGTCTTTGATATTCGAATTCATTAGTTTAGGATGCATTTAGGTCTAGTTCGGTTGTGTTTGCATTGCATTTCATGTTTTAGGTGTTGAAGACGGACTTAGACAAGAACGGGACTATTTCGAATCAAAAAAGATGCAAAAGGAGCAAGAGTGTAGAAAAGTCAACATTGCAAAGTTGAACAGCAGAAAAGTCAACGTTCTGGAGTTGACCAGTGGAACAAGTCAAGATCTGTCACTAGGATCGATCAGGCTTGACCGATCCTGTCCAACAGAATCAATATCGGTCACAAGAATCAACCAGAAGTGACCGATCCTGCCCCAAAACCAGAAGTTAACAAGTAGATTTCAGAGTTGATCAACCGATTCTACTTGATTTAGAGCCCCTATTAAAGTCTTTTAGACATAATTTTTCCTTAAGTCTTTATATACCTTTGTTTTGTCTTTCTACTTGGGTGAAAAACCCTTATAAAAGACTACTTGTTTTGATTTTAATGACAATTTGAAGTTTCTTTTCATCTCTTCTTCATTTCTATCTTGTTAAGCTTTTGATTTTTCGCTTTGATCTTGCTTGAGCATAAATCCCCCATGGTATTTTGTGCTTTAAACATAATGTGTGAGTAGTCTTTTTAAGCTTATGGATTATGGTAGATTAGGGCTTTTGATTTATTGTTTATGATGTTTATAGCTTGATTTATTATATCTTCACTTGATTAGTATGCTTAATGCTAGTTGGAACTTAGCTAATCCCATCTCGATCTTAGGAATTTTATTGCTTGAGAAGTGTTTGATAAAATGCATGAATGAACTGATCTTGTGCTATTTGAAGTCTTTCCAAGAGATTGTGTTAGGATCGTCTAGTAGTTGCATAGACTAGAGTTTTATTGCTTCTTAATCATGTGTTTAGCCATGAGATTTTTGTGGATGCATGCTTAGGAAAGGGGTTATTGCCACGAGAGTGGATTAGCCTAAATAGGATAGTTCTTAGACTAAGGAGAAGCATTGTAAGATGAAATTGAATATCATGAACATGAAGTTGACTGCCCAATTCGATTGCCCTGCATGGTCCATATGCTTAGTTTATTATCTTTTACGTCTTGTTCGGTTTTGTTGACTTTTTGCATTGCCGTACTTTTCATTTACTTTGTGTTTTGCTTTCTTTTATGTATGTTAGGATGTTAGTGACAAACACTCTTTCCTATTAGCTTAGCCTAAACAAATTCTTTCAACTTCTAATGTGTTAATACATCCCGAATTGGTTTGATAATCCCCATCCTATACTACATTCAATTGATCTTGAGAACCAAAAATCTCTTTATTAAATCTCCCCCTCCATATGTAACTTAGGAGCCATATATGGACCATGTCCTGCATTAACTGAATGCATCGCTACTGTAACTATTTTATCACGGACTCCCAAGACCTGGTAAGAATGACGGAGACCCCGTCAGATTGGTCGATTGTGTTTGTAACAGAGCTCAGTGAGCTCAAGAAGATACGAGATCAAGCACAATATATCACCATAGTAACGAATCTAATGCTAATAATGTGAAAGCGTACTACCTGGCAAAGACGACAATGAAAAAAATACGATCTTCGCTCACATAGGAATGACACTACCTATTAGCACATTCAGAAAATGCCCTTTTTATAGATTATGACCTAGCTAGTGTAAAAAAAGAAAATAGTATATAAAAGTAATAATGAACATTTGTGTAGTAACCACCTAATCGTCCGCTACAAATTAAGAGTTTTAGACACTATAAGTTAAATGCCGAGTACACTTTAGGCAAGTGGTTTGCCACTTTGTCCGTGTATCTCAGCACATGGGTTCGACCCCACCAAGTCTCATAGTGGACAAATGGGCTACTGGGCCGGCCCTGATGTGGCCCAGTGTCAAAAAAAAAAAGACACTATAAGTTAAATAATTACTTTTATCTAGTAATTAATTATATCTAAAATTTTACTCGAGGAAAACTATAAAATTGGCTGAAAATCTTGATTTATATCTCTGTTAATATTTTAAAGAAAATTTTAAGATTCTTTTCTTATATAAAAAACTTTATCGATACTTAACTCTTAGGTTAGAATTAACAAAATTATTTAAAACTTTTAAAATTTTCTTAATTCTTTCATATTTTAGATACCAACTTTTTTTATTAAATTTTTGTTTTTCATGAATTTCATCATTCATAATTGTAAATTTTTTCTAACAGAACTTTCTTGTCATGTACATATGAATTTAATTTTATATTATTAGTTTTATTATTTCAATTATATTCTAGTTAATCAATAAAATATTTATTATAAATAAAGTTAAACTAAGTTTCGTTTTGTCTGCAGAAATCAAAGGATGCTTTCAAGCTCATATTGTTTCCATTCTCACTTGGAGATACAACCAACACTTGGGAAAAGTGCATTCCTCGTGATTCTATCACCACTTGGGATGCTTGTAAGAAAGAGTTTCTATCAAAGTTCTTATCTTCAGCGTGCACTACTTGTTTCAGATTGGAAATTTCAGGTTTTGCTCAGAAAGAGATTGATTTTTTTAGTGAAGTCTGGGAACGCTTCAAGGGCTACACTTTTAAGTACCCACACCATGGATTCTCTAAAGAGAGCCTTCTTTGCACATTATATAGAAGACTCCAACTACAGTACTGCACGGTGTTGGATACAACATGCCATGGAAATTATTTCAAGAAAACCGTGCATGATGGGATGATTTCGTTGAGAACCTCGCACAATCCTTTGGTTATTTCAAGAAAACCGTGCAATAAACTCTATTCCATGCAATTACTAAATGATCCTAGCACAATCCTTTGGTT
>OVAU01003030.1:0-11602 GCA_900406315.1 Biscutella laevigata subsp. laevigata
GTGCATAAGCAAGAGTTGGAGCAGCTGCTTCAAGGAGGATCTGTGCATGAGATGATGAATCAGACTCTTGAGAAACAACTTCAAGGAGGACTATGCTTTAGTACTTGAAATAGGCCTGCGGTTCTGATTTTCGGTTCGGTTTGGTTCCGAATCTATTTTTTTTTGTTTTTGATCTTTTAGTTATCTAAAATTTGAAACCATTTAAAAACCACAAAAAAATCAGTTTTGGATAGTATTGTGTTGGTTCAAATAGTTTAAATGAAAATCCTTAGAAAATCAATATCTTTATAGATCCGATTTGAGCGATTCTTGTTATACTCGAAATACCAAATCAATACTCGTAAAANTTGATTATTTTGGATTTAGGTTAAAAAATAATTATAATTTTCAAGTTTTATTATTTATAATATATAATTATATTTCAGATTTTTCGGGTATCCCTTCAGTCTTCAATTCGATTTCGATTCAGATCTCATTTTTTGGAATGGTGAAACTTAGAATCCAATTAAAAAATTTCACTGATTCTGAACCAGATCAATACCTTTTATTTCCGTTCAGTTCTTCAATTTTGATTAATTTGTCCTGGTCTTGTTAAAATCTTCCCCTAAGCATATAAGGTTAATTTGATTATGTCACGAAATTTCTAAACCGGGAGATTTTTAAGTGTGCGTACCGATCGGTTTAAATCAGTTTTTAGTTCGGTACTCTCTACCTTCGTGGGAGAGATAATCACATTTTCTTCCAGGCACTGGCTAGAACAAAATCCCAAAGCTTCGATTGTGAACCATATAAATCATCTTCCATGGCGGAAAATCGAAGTCGTAACTAGAGAAGAAGAAGTTAGAGCTGTAATTAGAGAATGGCGTGTGTATCGACATGCTTGTCCCTCTCTCCTAGATTAACTCAAACAGGTTTTACGTCAAGGAAGCCTTTGATTCGTCTCAGATCTTCTGTTGATCGTTACTCTTTTCCCGGGTTATTGAAATTGAGGTCTCCGAGCACTCGCTGGAAGTTTAAGAGCCATGGAATCGCGGTGGTGAGAGCTGCGAGTTTAGATAAGGTTAGTGGAGCAATTAAACCAGGGGGATTGGTGGAGAGCGATAAGTTGCCGACGGATGTTCGGAAAAGATCGATGGAAGCTGTTGATGAGTGTGGCCGGAGAGTCACTGTTGGTGACGTGGCTAGTAGAGCTGGCTTGAAGGTTACTGAAGCTCAGAAAGCCCTTCAAGCTCTCGCTACTGATACAGATGGGTTTCTTGAGGTATTGGCTGGTTCAATCTCATTCTCATTATTTCAAAGTGATACATAGATTTGATTGAACTTGAGCAAATTCTTGATTCAGGTCTCGGATGAAGGTGATGTGCTTTATGTTTTCCCTAAGGACTATCGAGCTAAGTTAGCTGCTAAGTCCCTTAGGATACAGATTGAACCATTTCTTGCAAAGGCAAAGGTAGCGTCTCAAGCTATGATTTATGGCTTTCCTTTTAACAATTCATTGACTGATATTGAATGTTACTTTAACATTTGAGCTCTATTATGTGCTTGACAGGGTGCTGCAGACTATTTGACTCGAGTTACCTTTGGCACGGCGCTTATTGCATCTATTGTTATTGTCTACACGACAATTATAGTCCTTCTTTCGAGCAGAAGGTATCCATTTAACTTGCCTGAACTTATGTTGTCTTGTTATCAAGATATATTATCATTTATTGGCCTTGGTTTGAGTTTATACTAATTTTTGGATTTTGTTAAAAAGCGAGGATGATAATCGTCAAAGGAGACGTGGGCGCGGATATGATTCTGGATTCAATTTCTATATCAACCCCATCGATCTGTTTTGGTAATTTGAACTTCTTGTTTAAAGGTTAATAGAGAGGGTAAGTAATTTATTTTGCAGAAGCTCATATTAATATTCTAGTTTTTTCATGTAAGGTATTGGGATCCCAATTATTACAACAGGCGACGAGCTCGAGAAGATGAAGGAAAGGGAATGAACTTCATTGAATCTGTAAGGGGATATTGAACTTTGAGAGATTTAATGTGTTACTATATTTTTCTTCCTTTTTGCTTTTGAGAGATAATGGCTTGAATTAAGTAAGGGTTAATCTATAGGTTTTCTCGTTTGTATTTGGAGATGGAGACCCAAATCAAGGAATTGAAGAAGAGAGATGGCAGATGGTAATGTGGAGGACATGAATATGAAAACTGCATCACGCTTACGTGAGAAAGTATTAACAATTTACTCGCTTTTGATACATATTTACAGATTGGGCGGTATATAACTTCTAGAGGAGGTGTTGTTGCAGCTGATGAACTTGCTCCATACCTTGATGTAGCATCTTCCAAGAGTACTACGGTATGTTTACCTTACTGCTATCTGTCTTTGTGCTGGTCTCTTTGTACACCAGTACGGCAGTACCTCTCGCACTAGCTGCATCACTAAATAATGTAAAAGACATACTTTTCAGCTTCTTAAGTTGATTTTTGAATGTTTACAGAACGATGAATCCTACATTCTACCTGTTCTTCTTCGGTTTGATGGTCAACCTGAGTTGGATGAAGAGGTATACAAATCTTCTTTCTGGTTGCTTTGAATGTGATCCCCAAAGGTGCATGACCTGCAGTGTTTTCTTCGGAAATTTTTATCAACAAGTATACTCTGTTGCTTAGGGAAATATTTTGTACCGCTTTCCGTCCCTCCAACGCACAGCTTCAGGGTCTAGTAGAAGAAAGGAATACGTGGGAAAATGGTTTGATTGGGTTGCGGATATGGAGAAGTTCTTCAAGGAAAAAAAATGGCAATTTAGGTTCTTACCATTCTTTGCTATTTTACACTTCTGTTTTAATTGCTTGTGTTCCTGATGAAGAAATTTTCTTTCTTCACAGTAAAACAAGTTCATCGGAGCGGGGATTGGTCATTGGTCTAGGCGCGGTTAATCTCTTTGGTGTTATTGTTCTAAACGCCATGCTGAAGTAAGGCCCTCCAAGATTATACTCCACATAATATATCCTTGTGTGTATAAATATAAACCTTTAAGGCGACCTTGTTTCAGGGAATTAGCTGTCACGCCAAGTGGATTTCTTACATTTGTTAAGAACATATATCCACTACTGCAGGTATGATACAGTTTCTGTTGATCTTAAGGTTGTTTCCTGATTCTGGTCTTTCTTGTTTGCGTTAAACTTGATCTTAATGTTGTTTCTTAGCCCGACCACTTACACAAACAAGTTCATAATGGCTTTTGTTTGAAACTATTGATCTTGGTGTCCTTCATTGAATGTACATATATGCAGATATACGCAGGTTCATTCTTTGCTATTCCTTTGATTCGGTGGTTCTCAATCAAGAGAAAGAATGCTCAGATAGAGAATAGAAACAAAGCTCGGCTACAATTTGCACGAGCACTTGAATCTCCAGATATCGCACTACGGCGTAAGGTAAGCACGTTAGTAGTTATATAAACCTAAGGAGATGTTTATTATAGTTACTGTTTCAGTCAGAAGTTTCTGCTGTTTTGCATTATTTAGAAGTCATTGATGCCATGTTCAAACATGGTCTAGAGTAGATAGCTTCACTAACATTAGGGATTAGCTTCTAAATCTCTTATGATGCTGCTACATATCTGAGTAAGATCTCTATTATGTGATCAACACATTTGTGATCTATTATTGTTCTCTACATCAAAGCTAGATTAAAAAGCACATTTTCTTATTACTTGGGGATTGTGACATATCACCATTAAACAATGAACTGCAGCTACTGAGTGCAAGAGATATGGCTCAAAATACAGTCATAGGAAAGGAGAAGATCGTTTACAGTACAGAAAGAGATATGATTGAACAAGACTACGAGGCAGACGAATGGGACAGAAGATTCCGAGAGGTGGAAAAATCGGATTGAAATGTGAAATCTGGTAAGTAGATGAGTCGGTTTGACAATTTCTTCTTGCTGCAACTACTAATGGTTATATATGAATCACATACATCTCTGAAGCCCAGATTTTGCACTTGATTTCAGGGACTTGTGACCTCTTAAGTTACGTAGCAGCTCACAGGTCATCCGCAACACAGAAGTATCTCAACAACTTAAGACATTTATGGAAGCTCGAGTTCCAGCGGATGACACAAGCCAACGTAGCCATTGTAGATACTATGTAGACATTCTTCCTCTGATTGAGAAAGAGAAAATCATTGGGTTCCTCTCTCTAACATAAACATACANTTTTTTTATAGGTACATGTCCTGCTGCTACAGAGCTCTCTCTAACATAAACATACATGTAAGCTTGGTCTTGTTTATAGTATCATTCGGGAGATCTAAGTACTGAGTTACCACCAGTTTTTTGTATATACAAAAAAGTTCATTTTCTTGCTTATGAGAATCTTCATAATACCTCTGTAGACTGTATTAAGTGTCTGCTATTAAAGTGGGTTTAAGAAATCTCTTCGTCTTCTAGAGATAATGAAGACATGTTCCACCTAAGACATGATCCACGTAAGACATGTTCCAACACAAGGCATTTTCCAACATAAGACATTTCGAACATACGACATTTTCAAAAGATGTCGACAAAAAACTGTAGCACGAGGAGAGAGAAAGAGAGAGAGCGCGAGAGAGAGAGATGTCTATGGTACTGCGTTTGGCTGCTCGTCGGATGCTTAATCTNGAGGAGAGAGAGAGAGAGAGAGAGAGCGCGAGAGAGAGATGTCTATGGTACTGCGTTTGGCTGCTCGTCGGATGCTTAATCTCTCTTCCATTTCTGGTCTCAAACAAGCTTCTTCTTCTTCTTCTTCTCAATCTGAATTATCTTCTCTCGAAACCGTTCATCTAAGTGAGAACTGTATTCGGGTAAATTCTTAGATTTTTATGATTTTAGTTTCTGTTGGATTTTTCTCTAGTTTGATGAGTTTTTTCATTGAGGATAAATATTCGGTATGTTTCGAACTTCCCTAATTCCCCATTTGTAGAAGTGGAAACAATGATAACCTTAGGCTACCTCTTAGATTACTTGAATTGAACAAATAAGAATGATATGAAGGATCCATCTATTTTAAATGTGAGCGTTTGATCATGGGATCTATTGTGTAAATGGATTCGTTTGTGCTATCTGTTGTTGTCAAAGCTGTGAAGTTTCAGCTTTTTGCAGTATTCCAAAGGTTGAAAACTCTTTGAATCATTCAGCTTTGCTTATATTGTCTTGACCTTTTTGAGTTATAAATTTTTGGTCAGAGAATGAAAGAGTTGCATACTATCGAACCTGAAAAGAAACTGCTTCGCTTGGGAGTAGAGACGGGAGGGTGTTCTGGTTACATGTATGAGTTTAAGCTTGATAATCGAACCAACTCTGATGACAGGTACTTTGGTCACTTGAGTCTTACATGTTCCACAACATCGTTTGTTTTTTCTCAGTTATATTATACCTCTTCGCAGGGTTTTCGAGAAGAATGGTGTGAAGTTAATTGTAGATAACGTTTCATATGGTTATGTGAAAGGTTCCACTGTTGATTACGTTGAGGAATTGATCTGTTCTGCTTTCAAGGTAAAAGTCTACCTTGCCAACATTTCTTCCTTGTCTCCTTGTATTTTTGAATTGGATACAAGTTATAATCTTGACATTTTCGATGGATTTCTGAATTCTGATGCTTGCTTTGTATTCAGGTAGCTGTAAACCCAGCCGCAGTGGTAGAGTGCAGTTGTAAAAGCTCTTTCATGGTGAAGCAGTGAACCATTTCAAATGAAGAAAAAAAGACAATAACACATTAAGAGGATTCATGTGTCTTCTCATAATCTACAGAACAGTTGGTGAACTCTATATTAAAATATTGATTAATACAAAAACAATCCGTTCTGAATTTACTCTACTTCGGATTAAAGCTCCAATGTCACCAAGACTGGAACAGTTTTAGTTACCAGACCCAAACCCTCGAGGACCAGGCTTGCTTGCTGCTGACTCCACAAATTTCTTTCTTGATTCCGATTTTCTCTTCCTCCTTGCAGTTCCAGGTGGAGCCTAAGATTCATTTACAATAATCCATTAAACTCTGTCACATATTTAAAACTGAAGAAGAAGAAGAAGAAACCTTTTGTTCAGCTTTCATTGCGTCTTCAAGATCGCTTAATGCAGGAATTGATCCTCCTTNCTGAAGAAGAAGAAGAAGAAGAAACCTTTTGTTCAACTTTCATTGCGTCTTCAAGATCGCTTAATGCAGGAATTGATCCTCCTTCCATTACTCCCATCAAGTTCTTCATTTTCACTCTCATCTGGAAGATTTGTGCTACAAGTGCACTCACCTTAACAACATCAACAACAAAAAGGTTATTGAATCTTTTTTTGTGTGTCTGAGATCTGAAACTAACTTAAAATCTGAGTGAGTAGAGTACTTGTTGTTCTGTCTTTCCTGAATCTTTAGCAACTCTTTTTCTTCTCTCTGGAGATTCTGCTAGTAACTCTGGTTTCTCCCTTTCCTCTGTTCACACAGATTTTAGAAAAGAATAAGACAACCAAAATCAAGTTTGTGTAATGCTTAAAGCCAATGGAATGTGAGAAACAAAACCAGGTGTCATTGCTTCGATCATTGCTTCCATGATTACAAGACTCTTCTCCGCTTCTCTGATTTGAGCCGGACTCACTTTCCCCATTCCAGGAATCATTCCAAGAACTCGTGTCATCGAACCCATTTTCGCAACAGCACGAGTCTGCTTCAAGAAATCGTTGAAATCAAACTTTGCACTCATTATCTTCTTCTGTAGATCTTCAGCATCTTCTTGACGCATCTATACAGAGAGATGAAAAGTCCTTCAGTGGGAGAGAAAGAAAGTTTTGACTTGAGTAACCAACACTGGATTTTGGGGATATCCAAAAACTTACAACTTCTTGTGCCTTCTCTACAAATGAAAGCACATCCCCCATCCCTAGAATTCGTCCTGCCATTCGAGCTGGATAAAAGGGTTCAAGATCCTCCATTCTCTCACCACGTCCTACCAATTTAATCGGTTTTCCAGATACCTAATGAAACTCATTTTAAGAGTAAGCTATCAATGTTATGCATAAATCAAATAACTTTCTGTAAGATAATCGTTTGAAGAAGAGCACAAACCTCCTTGACACTCAAAGCAGCACCACCTCTTGAATCACCGTCTAGCTTTGTTAAAATGGCCCCTGTGATTCCTATCTCAACATTGAATGTTGTCACCAGTGCTGTAGAAAAAGACCAAAAGAGGTTTTAACTTGTAATTCGGAAGTACATTAGCTCAATAAGTTAAGATTTTGAATCTAATTCATCTTCAGGATAGTGTAAAATAGAAACTGCTGAGTACCTGCAGCTTCCTGTCCAGTCATGGCATCAACAACTAGCAAAACTTCAGTGGGATTCAGAACTTTTTTCACATCTTTTAATTCGTCCATCATCCCTTTATCTATCTGTCACATAAAGGCAATTTCATGACTAAAGCTCCAACAGATATATGACATAATGACTCCCAAACTCGAAAGATTACCTGAAGTCTCCCTGCAGTATCCATGATAACCACATCCACGTTCTTATTTTTAGCTTCTTCGAGGCCTTGCTTAGCTATATCTGAAGGTTTTACTTCAGTCCCTGCTGTATAAACCGGTACACTAACCTGAGAAAAAGAAGAAAGCACCCGAAAACATATTTGGTTACAAAATAGAACATCATCACATGTTAAAACAGAGGTTCTCTTAAGCTGTTTCTACGAGGGCAGAACACATGATGATTAAAAAGTCCAAATGTCTATACCTGTTCACCTAAAATGACAAGTTGATCGATGGCAGCAGGCCGGTACACATCTCCAGCAATAAGCATGCAAGATTTCCCCTGTTAGTAATTATCATAAATGTTTAATCGCGAGTATCACACCCATCAATAGCTTCACAGCAACTCAAAAAAGCAAACCTGCTTCTTTAGGTAGCAAGCGAGTTTAGCGCAGACAGTTGTCTTCCCGACTCCTTGGAGCCCAGCCAACAATATTACGGTAGGACCCGATTTAGAGAACTGTAGCTCAGACACTTCTCCACCCATTAATTTAACTAACTCATCATGTACAATCTGCGATAAATCCACGAAGCCCAAAAGCTAAGATACTCGGGAAACTAAAATGATACAGAACAGGCACAAGTCTTAGAACCGGTTCATTGCTAATCACCTTGACCAACTGCTGATCTGGTTTGACTCCTCGAATGACACCCATTCCAACGGCTTGGTCACTGACAGATTGAACAAACCTTCTAACAACTGGGAGGCTCACCTATTAACAAACAGCCAAGCTGCTAAATTACTTTTATACAGCATTCTTTACAAGCATCCTAATGAGACAGAACAAACACCACTCACATCTGCTTCCAGGAGAGCTCTTCTGATATCCCGCATTGGCTCAGCAATATTCTCCTTCGTCAAGACCTCTGCAAGTTCAAAAAATTGTAACTAGCTTTAAACCACTCATCCTTTTCGCATCTACTGGCAAGATTACAATGCCCTTGACTAAACTGACCATTTCATTCAAAAATCAAGAAAACTATGTATAACCTTCGCCTTTGAGTTTGGTCCAAGCAGCCTCGAGTCCACTCGTCAGCTGGCCAAACATCTCCGCTCTCACTTGGCTCCTTCTATATCTTCCATAATCAACTGTCTTTGATTTCACCCAACTCCATATCTCCCTCTACTCAACAAACATCACAAAGAAAACTAAATAAAAAAAAAACCTAACCAAACCCAGAATCGAAACTGAGATGAAACTAAATTTGAAGACAAACCGTGGAAGGATTTCTAGAGGAGAGACAAGCTGAATTGCTGGTTCCGGTGAATGCAGAGCGAAGTGTAGTCCTACTTCTCCGATTACCGGTACAACTCTGAGCACAAGGAACTCTAATCACAGAGAAACGGCTCGAAATTTGCAGAGCTTCCATAAGTAGTGAGTGATCGAAGCTCAAAACCTTTTCAGAGCATAATGCAATCTTCAACTTTTGTTTATTTTGTTTCAAAGAAAAAACATTTGGATGGTTCGGTTTTATCCATTTAATGACGTGGACGAATATCAGCCGTCGATGATTTTGCTTCAATACGGCTGCGGTTTGTTTCTCATGCGAAGCGACTTTTCTGTGAGGTTGTAGGATCTTGAACATACACTCTCCAAAATATATGAATTAACTGAAATAAAAACCACAAAACTAAATGAATTTGAATGAAATTTAGATTAAAAAAATACACAATTGTTTGATTTTTCATAAATATAATATAATTTTTTTGAAACATTGAATATTTTTTATTTGAATGTAAACATAACTAATTAATTTAGATCTAAAGTTGTAATTTTGAATATTATAATATAAATATAATTTATAAAATTATGTATTTTAGGTATTTTAGTAACAATTCGGTTCTCGGTTCGATTTAGGTTCGGTTCTCGATTCGATTTAGGTTCGATTCTTCTGATATATAAACCTATTATCCATAGGGTAATTATGAAAAATTTGATTCATGCAATACTCCCTTATTCGGGTCAATTTCGGTTCAGTTAATTCGTATCCGGTTATTTTGACCAATACTAGTCAACGTTTCTCATGGTTTGAACCAAAAAAAGAATCACATTCGATAAAAGTGCTTCCAATTCCTCAAGAGCAGAAATGAATAAAATAACAACCAAACCTATAAAGAACACGAGATTATGAAACCCAGAAAAGAAAGAGAAAACCAAAGAAAAAACGCCAAGAAAACGTTCAAGATTCATCAGTAGTGTTGATTTGTTCTCAGAGAAGACTTCTTAGAACTGCTGATCTTATTAGTTTCAGTGACAAAGGAAGACCATCGAGAGACTTTATCATCCATGAGTCCTACGCGTTGTCTCGGTGTGCTAAGTGATCTAAACTTTTCTTTTGCAGACTCTGTCACTTGGAAGCCATTGGAGCTTTGAAACCAGCTCTCGTCTTCCATTAAGCTCTGTTCCAGACGACTGAAAGATCTTCTTGGGAAAGAAAAAGGAGATTCTTGTCCATCAACAGAGTCTTGTCTTTGTAGAGTTCTGAGCTTTACTTTGGTTGGAACAAGGATTTCGTTTGGGATCAGAACTGAGTTTAAGGATTTTGTAGACTTGGATTCACCAAAATGTTCTAGTCGACAGCTTCGCATTCCCATGTCCTTTGAGTATAGTAGCATCTGAGGACTTCTTCTCTCCTGCAAAAACAACTCCTTCAGACCTCAAAACTGAAACTGACCGGTTATATAAAGATCTTGAGAGAGAAATTTACCCGATGAGAGCGAGAGTATTTCAACATACGTTCACGCTTGATAACACCTTCTTGCTTCCTAGACCATATGCTCTTGATGTCTTCCTTTGTTAGAGAGCTATTGTCCCAACCGTTGGACTCGACCTTCGAGTTACTCATCAAATGCTTTGATACCTTAAGTTCTTCTTTGTTCTCAGATTGGTTCTTGGACCAATGTTTTCTCTGGATTAGGCTTGATGTTGAAGCTTTGTCGGAAGGTGAAGACTTCAGTAAAGCAGAAACGTTTCTCCTAACAGCTCGGCCACGAACAATGGCTTGAACTCTCACGAGTGCCTTCAGTGCCCGCAACGCTTTCCTCGCCTGTTATGTCAATTAATCGTTAAGATCAAATGAACATAACNACTAGGACCTGGTAAAATTACCGAACCGAATGATAGATTAATGAACATAACCAAAATTCATTAAACCAAACCAAAATCGAATCAAACCAAATATAAAACCAAACTAATATAGAATATATTCTGAATCAATAAATTTTTAAAAAACCAAAAAAATCAAAACCCGAATAACATAAACTGAACCAAACCGGTATGGAATTTATTACTGAACGAACACAATTTTAAGAACTAAAAATTCCCGAAATAATCCGAACAAAACTGAATGATGATCGCCCACACCTAGATCAACACTGCAAGGAAATAGCTTCAGACAGAAACTAAGATTCTATTCAAGTCTTGAAGTAAGAGTGTCTGACCAGATAAGCCCTGAAAGCACTCTGAATCTTGATAGCAGACAGATTAGGATCTGGCTTCAAGACAAAATGTTGAGACGTGAAGGCGTTTCCTGCCATCCGTACAACCTCAGCAGCTGCTTTAGCGGCTGCAACCGCCGCCTCAGCTGCTGCTGCCGTGGCAATGGCTACATTCATGGCATGTTTTCTATGATCCTCTGTTGCTTCGTTCAAAGTCCTTGTCTCTTTAGCACAAGTTGCAATCTGTTGTCTTAGCCTCAGTCTTTTAAACACCCATCTCAATCTCCTTGGCTTCTACACAACAAAATCATTTTAGATTCATAAGCATTGACAATGAGTATCAAGAGAAAGGATCAAAACCTTCTCTGCTTTTGCTTTCACCTCGCAGATGAATAGCCTTTTAATCCAACCAAACCAAGACTTTCTCTTCGCCATTAGAGAGAGAGAGAGCTCCCTGGTAATCAAGAAGACAGAACAAGAATCTATAAAGACACATCCTTAGAACAACACAATGATGTAACAACACATTGTCTAAATGAGATGGTAGAATCTTCATTACCTTTGAACACAAAGCTAATGATCTGATGAAACAAAATGTGAAATCAGAT
>OVAU01003031.1:0-11602 GCA_900406315.1 Biscutella laevigata subsp. laevigata
TTGTGGAACTGAGTTGACGTCATTTGACGTGCCATCTCTTCACCTCCGTAAACAGAAACGCAACGAACAATTGGAAATTTCAGAAGAAAACTATGAATTAGGGTCTTAATTTGAGAAAATTGAGAGGTTTGAAGATGAGTTAATGATTCGATGCCAGCACTAAAACATTCAATCTGATTGACTAACTGATATAACATACTTCAAATGTCAATTTGTAGAATCAAAATCCTCGGTGAGTTATAAATCTATTGGATTCTCCCAAAATCAGACTAATCCAGCTACTGTAACTGATCTAAACCTCAAATAAAGATTCTAGATACGAGAACGAAGTAGATTCCAAGAGACTCAATTCAAAAACAGAGTCGAATCGAAATCAGAAGGCTTACATCTCCTCGGAAGCAAAGAGCTCTCTCTCTGGTATCAATTCCCGTCGAAATCATCTTCTTCCTTTTCAGAATCGGAGGAAGGGAAGCGATGAGAGATGGGTTCTGTTCCAGACTTTTCGAGGTCCTTCAGTCCTTGCTCTCGTTGAAATCATCTTCTTCATTTTTGGAATCGGAGCAAAGAAAGCGACGGTAAAGGAGAGATAGAGGAGTCGAGAACAGCGTTTGTAAGAAGAGAAAACGAAGAGATACATTGAAGAATTGAAGAAGAGAATGAGATCAACTCTCGTCACAAAGAAGAAACCGAAGAGATTCTCGTCACAAAGAAAATGAAACTGAAGAGATGAGATCAATGCCAACAGATACAAAGAAATGACAAAACCACGAAAACCCTAACTAAACCGAACCACATAACCCGCGACGACGTGGCGGACAGGGATTGGACGAAGCGAATCCGACGTGGCATAGCCTAGAGGCTTCAAAAGCCAAGTTTCATGTATTATAATATATATATATATATATTAGAATATTTATGTATCCGAACATTTTTTCTAGATCGATTATTTTATAATAAATATTTCTTACATTTTTATAAAAAAATCTCTTATATTTATGTTTTTCTGATCATTCGAATCAAGAACTTAGACAAATTGTTGCCCAAAAAGTGTTCGATGAAATGCCTGAACGAGTTAAATAAGTGTTAAGTGAGACCTAGCCAGAGATTGTGTTATTTAGCTTAGTAGTTGCATAGATTAGACTTTAATACTTGCTTGTTAGTCAAGGGATTGTATTAATCAAATGACTAGAAAAAATTAGTGTTACGAGAGTGGATTAGTATAAATTATGAAGTTTTAGACTAAAGATTCGCATTTAATGTTTTAATTGTCATAAGCCTGAACTTGATCTCATGAGTTGATTGTCTTTGCCCATTTGCTTAGTTTTTAATCGTTTTATACCTTAAAATTTTTAGTCGACTTTTCTGTGTTTGTTGACTTTTCTGTTGACTTTGTTTGACTTTTGCTAAATCGCATGTTTAGAATTGTTAGTGACAAACAAACTAACAAACTCATAACCTATCAACTTAGACTAAACACAATTCTCCATAGTGCTAATTTCTAGTTACTCCCGATTTGGTTCGACATATATCTCGTATTCAAATAATTGAGTAAAACTTAGTTATCAGACATCACAACATAAAACAAACAAAATATTTTGAGTGATAAGATTCAAAATCCTCTCCCAAAGATCAGATTCATCTCCCTTAACTTGCAAAAGCTCAGAAACAAAAATTTGAAGTAGCAGCAATGGTCTCTCAATAGGAAATGAGATAGAATCAAAGCATATCAAGGGGCTGAAAATAGGTTCAAACCAAACAATATTAGGATTATGTCAAGTTGTGATGACTTGACCGATCCATCTAGAGTTCTCTGCTTATATTCTTCCATGTTTGTCTTCTACACGCTAGATGAACATGTCTTCACAAAAAATGGTGCAACTCTCAATTATTATTTGTTGCTCGAAATGAGTTCAAATCACCACTGAAAGAAACCTAACTGAAATGGCTATATTGTTTTTTAAATTTCAGCATGATCCAATCTCGAAAACACTTCCAAACGTTATCAAACTTATGATGCTTTTGAAGATTTACACCTCTAAATGCGCATTTGCATCCCAAAACAACTTATTTTCTTACAAAACAACTTAACTAAGAAATTTTGTAAATTGCTAAAATTTTGTATTTTGGAAAATTATGTTCACTTGGTGGATAATAGTAAAACGACTAACGTATTTTATAAAACACTAGTATTTTCAATTTAATGAACTTATGTTTATTTCGTGGATAATATTTAACAAAAACTAGAAGGTTAACAGTCCATTAAATTGAGAGATTTTGTATTATGAGAAAATATGTTGATTTAATGGATAATATTAAAACAAAACAAATAGATTTTCTAAAACACTAGAATTTTTTATTTTGATAAATTATGTTGATTTGGCGGGTTATAGTCCACAAAAACCGAAATATTTTGTAAAATACTAGATATTTTTGAAAAATTATGCTAGTTTGGTGGATAATAGTCCACAAAACCAAAACACTTTGTAAAATGCTAGAATTTATATTTTTTGAAATTATTATAATTTGGTGGATAATAGTCTACAAAAACTGAGATATCTTGTAAACACTATAGATTTTTGTATTTTGGGATATTATGCTAAGTTGGTGGATAATAGTTCACAGAAAGAGAAAGATTTATTAAAACGATAGAATTTTGTATTTAGGGAAAATATAGTGATTTGGTGGATACCATTCGATAAATACAAAGAGCTTTTGTAAAGCTAGAATTTTCTATTTTCATAGATTCTTTTGATTTGATGGATAATTTTCCACGAAAACTAAGAGATTTTCTAATAGGCTAGAATTTAATTTGAAGGATAATAGTACACAAAAACTGAGAGATTTCGTAAAACAATAGAATTTGTATATCAGAAATCATGCTGATTTTGTGGATAGTAATCCCCAAAGCATGAGATGTTTTGTACAAATTTAGGATTTTTATTGTGAGAAATTATTTTGGTGTATAATAGTCCCCAGAAAAACCGATAGATTCTGTAAAATGTTATATTTTTGTATTTTGAAAAATATGTTAATTAAGTGAATAACAATCCACAAAACTAATATATTTTAGACATAAATTTTAAATTTCAGAAAATTATACCTATTTGATAGATAATAATCCATTAAAATTAAGAGATTTTGTAAAATGTTAGATTTGTTTTTTTTTGAGAAATTATGCTCGTTTAGTGGATAATAGTCCATAAAAGTTTAGAAATTTTTTACAAAAACTAGAATTTTTTATTTTGGGAAATTATGCTATTTTGCTGGATAATAATCCAAAAAGTGAGAGATTTTATAAAAAAGTATATTTTTTTTACTTAAGGAAATATGGTAGATAGTACTCTATAAAAACTAAGAGATTTTGTAAAACGCTAAAATTTTGAGAAATTATGTTAATTTGAAGGATTATAATCCATAAAATTGAGAGATTTTTGTAAAATGCTAGAATTTATATTTTGGAAAACTCTGTTGATTAAGTGGATAATAATCCATAAAATGAGACATTTTGTGAAACAAAATAAATTTGTATTTTGAGAAATTAGTCTAATTTGGTGGATTAGTACATAAAAATGAGAGGTTTTGTAAATATTAGTATTTGTATTTTGAGAATTTATATTGATTTGGTAGGTTATAGTCCACAAAAACTAAGATATTTTCTAAAACGTTAAAACATTAGTATTTGTATTTCATGAATTTCTGTTGATTTGATGGATATTTGTGATATTTTCTAAAACGCTAGAATTTGGTATTTTAGGAAACTATTCTAATTTGGATAATAGTCCACAAAAACTAAGAGATTTTGTAAAATGATCGAATTTTGTATTTGAGAAATCATACTGATTTGGTGAATAATAGTCCACAAAAACTGAGAGATTTTGTAAAACACTATAACTTTGTATTGTGAGAAGATATGTTGATTTGATGGTAATAGTCCCACAAAAACTTCCAGTTTTTATAAAACTCTAGAAACTGTTTTTGGAAAATTATGGGTATTTGGTAGATAATAATCTATAACAAATTACAGATTTTGTAAAACGTAAGAATTTTGAAAAACTATGTTGATATGAATGATACTAGTCCACTAAAAATAAAAGATTTTATAAAATCCTAGAACTTTTTATGTCAAAAAATTAGGCTCATTTGATGGATACTACACAAAAACTAAGAAATTTTGTAAAACGTTCATTATTTTGTATATTTACAATTTATGTTGGTTTGGTAGGTTATGATTCATAAAAATTGAGAGGTTTTCCAAAAAGTTAGGATTTGGTACTTTGGAAAATTATGTTCATTTGATGGATGATAGTCCATAAAACAAAAATATTTTTGTAAAACGTTAGAATCTTGTATTTTTGGAAATCACGCTCATTTGGTGGATAATAGTCAACAAAGCTGAGACATTTTATTAAAAAAAATCGATTTTGTATTAAATATGTATATGCTTATTTGATGGATAAAAGTCTCCAAAATAGAGATATTTTGTAAAACACTAGAATTTTATATTTTAAAAAAATATGCTCTTTTGTGGATAATAATCCATAAAAACTAAAAGATTTTATAAAACGCTAGAAAACTTTATGAAAAAATTAAAATTTTGTATTTTGAGAAAATATACCCATCTCGTGGATAATGGTCCATAAAACTAAGAGATTTTGTAAAACGCTATGGTTTTGTATTTTGAGAAATTATGTTGATTTGGTGGGCTACAGTCCATAAAACCGAGAGATTTTGTAAAAATACTAGAATTTTGTATTTTGAGAAATTATACTAGTTTGGTGGATAATAATCCCCAAAAATAAGATATTTTATAAAATGCTAGATTTTTTGTTTTGTAAAAATAAGCTAATTTAATAGTCTACAAAAACTTTGATATTTGTTAAAACACGAGAATTTTTTGTATTTTGGAAGTTGTGTTTATTTGGTTGATAATAGTCTAAAAAGAGAGATTTTGTGATACGATGGAATTTTATATTAGAGGAAAATATAATTTGTTGGTTAAATAATAGTTCAAACTCTAATTTGTAAAAAAAACAAGAATTTTGTATTTTGAGAAATTATGGCTATTTGGTGGGTTATAGTCGCCAAAACTGAAAATATTCGTAAAATGATAGAATTTTTGTATTTTGAGAAATTATGTTGATTTTATGGATAATAGTGTATAAAGAGATTTTTGTCGTCTATTAATTTAATGTAGTATACTGAGGTTGTCGAACCAATTCAGAGGTGATCAACGTACTAGGACTATAAAGAATTCATCTAATTTAAGAAATTAAGGAGTTTGTTTATCACTAATAATCCTATTAAGCATAAACTGAAAGGTCAACAAAAAGTCAATGAAAGTCAATTGTAGCAAGAAAATTCAACAAAAGCGATTAAGACTAAAAACGATGACAAAACTAAGCAAATGGACCAGGCATTCGATTCGTGCAATCAAGTTCATGATTATCATGTTGATTAGGTGGATAATAGTCTCCAAAACGCTAGGATATTGAATTTTGAGAAACTAGGTTTGGTGGATAATAATACATATTTTATTGTAAACGCTAGAATTTTTGTATTTGAGAAATTTTGCTCATTTGGTGGATAATAATCCAAAAATTTGAGATATTTCATAAAAAATCTAGAATTTTGTATTTTGAGAAATATTCCTAATTTGGTGGATAGATAATAGTCGATAAAAGTTAGAGATTTTGTAAAATGCTATAATTTAGTGTTTCAGGAAACTATTTTAATTTGATCGATAATAGTCCATAAAAACTAAGATATTTTACAAAATGCTAGAATTTTGCATCTGAAATCATACTAATTTGGTGGATAATAGTCTACAAAAATTAAGGGACTCAAGAAAAAACTAAAATTTGTATTTTGAAAAATTATACTATTTTGGTGGATAATAGTCTCCATAAAAACTAAAATATTTTGTAAAACGCTAAAGTTTTTTGTTTTGAAAAAATATTTTCCGGAAAAAACTCGATTTCATATTTTTTGGAAAAATCAATTTTTGTGTTCGTGAAAAAACGTGATAAAATGGTATTTTCAAAAACATGATTAAATGTGTTTCTGAAAAAAACGTAAATTTGTGTTTTCTAAGAAAAACATTATTCCTTGTTTTTTTCGAAAATACGAAAAAATGTGATTTTGTCCTTTCTGGAAAATTGATTTCATCGTTTCCAAAAAAAAAAAAAAATTTGGATTTTTTCTGGACCAAATCACGATTTCATGTTTTGCTAGCAAACATGATTTTGGGGTTTTATAGAAAAAATGTTATTCTTTCTAAAAGCATGATTTCATGTTTTTACATAATATGATTTCAGGTATTTTTGGAAATTTTATTTTATATTTTTTGAAAAATTATAATTTCGTATGCTTTCTTTCAATTTCTTTTGGAAAATATGATTTTTGGAAGAAATGTGATTTCATATTTTCGTATAAACACAAATAATATGCATTGAGACAAAATATTTAGTTAAAGTGTAAAACTCATATAGATGCTCATTTGGATGATGTGTTTATTGAGACGAAATGAACTTTATCTCGCAAATTCATCTGGACTCCATCCTTGTTATGAATCATATTATCAATGTTATGAATCAAACCAAAGATGTAAACTGATCTAGATTAATTGATATGGGCCTTAAAAGCCCAAACTACAGAAACCACCGATCTCTTCCACGTTGGAAAAATCACCACGTGGGATTCCGTAACTGAAGAACACTCCACCATATCTTCTTCCTCATCTTCTCTCAAGCACCTCCAATGGCGAGAATTCTAGTCTCGTCTCCATCGGCTTTCTTCGGTTCGCCGTTGATTAAACCGTCTTTATCTTCTCACCTTGGTGGTATCTCTGGAGGAGGAGGAGGAAGCGTTCCATTTCTTCCATATCGGAGTAATAAGCTTTTCAGTAACTCTACTACAATACGATTCAGCTTGAACGATATTCCTCCTTTACATAATCTGGAATCATCAGTAGACATCGGAGCAATTTTCACCAGAACGGAGTCGCTCTTCTACACCATAGCCGACGCAGCCGTCATTGGTGCCGATTCAGCTGCTGGAGGTGCTGCATCTGATTCCGCCGTGCAGAAGAGTGGTGGTTGGTTTGGTTTTATCTCCGATGGTATGGAATTGGTGCTTAAGGTGAGCTTTAAGCAAGCTGGTTTTCCAATTGGTGTTGTACATATCAGAGGGAGAATTCTGTTAAAAGCTTATTAAATTTGTGTTTGGATTATAGATTTTAAAAGATGGACTTTCTGCAATTCATGTGCCGTATGCTTATGGATTTGCGATTATTCTCCTTACGATTATCGTCAAAGCAGCGACTTATCCTTTGACAAAGCAACAGGTTAGTAGAATTTTTCACTTTTGAATCATCTTACAAGTTCGAAAAATGATCCACATGTTTGTTGAATATGAATTTGAGAGCATTGCCCAAACAGATTATGTATTTTCTATTGGAATCCTTAGCTTTAGGATTGTTTACTTTGCAGGTTGAATCAACTCTCGCGATGCAAAATCTTCAACCGAAAATCAAAGCTATTCAACAACGTTATGCAGGCAATCAGGTGATTCTTTTTGGCTTCAATATGAGTTAGTCTTGAACTCTTGATGATCGAAACTGACTCTTTTGTTCTGTCTCTATATTTTAAGGAGAGAATTCAATTAGAGACATCACGCTTGTATAAACAAGCTGGTGTAAATCCATTGGCAGGTATTCTTCAAGAATTTATGGTTTGAGTCATATGCCAGTTTTTAATTCCTCAAATTGAACTTGTTTATATAAACAATGTCTTGTTATTCTTTTTTATGTTAGGTTGCTTACCGACTTTAGCAACCATACCAGTCTGGATTGGTTTATACCAAGCTCTCTCTAACGTTGCCAACGAGGTACATAATATTTGATATACCTTCTATGTCTCTTTGTGAAACCAGACAAAGATAAGTTTGTTGGTAGGTTTAGTTATACTTTTTGTTTACATTCTAGTTGTGTTAAAGTTTTGTTTTGTTTTCCTGCAGGGGCTCTTTACTGAAGGGTTCTTTTGGATTCCTTCTCTGGGTGGACCAACAACTATTGCTGCTCGGCAAAGTGGATCTGGCATATCTTGGCTTTTCCCGTTTGTGGTAATGATATTTTCTTGTACTAATGCAACTGAATCTTGCAATGAGCCTTACATTGTTTTGATGTCTTAATATCTTTCTCGTGGTGCAGGATGGGCATCCACCATTGGGCTGGTCTGACACCATCGCTTACCTTGTTTTACCTGTTCTTCTCGTTGCCTCCCAATATGTGTCAATGGAGATTATGAAACCTCCTCAAGTGAGAAATAAACAAAAGCATCTTTTTAGTTTTCTTATCACTAAAAGGAGTTTGAAATGATTGTGCTCAATGCTATTTTATTTTGGCAGACAGATGATCCTGCTCAGAAGAATACTCTTCTTGTTTTCAAGTTTCTCCCACTCATGATTGGATACTTTGCTTTGTCTGTCCCATCAGGTTTATCTATCTACTGGTTGGTTTCCCTCACCTTGAAACAATATCCATCTATCCATTTTATTCATGCTCCCAGACTGCACATATTTGAATTGACTACTAGACGCAAATTAACTACAGAGTAACCTACATGGCTTGTTTTGAATAAAGGAACCATCTAGTGTGATTGCATTATGCGAAAACAGTATGATTGCATTTGTGCTTACTGCTTAGCGGTGGGATCGAGTGTTATTAGGCTGCTGCATAATGTAAAACTTTCCAATGGTATTTTTTAGGTTGACAAACAATGTACTTAGCACTGCCCAACAAGTATGGCTGCGTAAGCTAGGTGGTGCAAAGCCAGCTATCGATGAAAACGCAAGCAGAATAATCAGTGCGGGACGAGCAAAGAGATCTATTGCTCAACCTGACGATGCTGGTGAAAGGTAATTCAAACCTCTCATTTTCTAGTTTTCTTTTGTATACAGATTTTGTCATAAAAAGATGAATTTAATGTGGGAATCACAACAGATTTAGACAACTGAAAGAGCAAGAGAAGCGCAGCAAGAAGAACAAGGCGGTTGCAAAAGATTCAGCCGAGCCACTAGAGTCTCAGACTGAATCAGATGATGAGGTAATCTTATTTAGTTTCATGAAACCGTAACTCGTTTAGTGAAAAAATCGAGTAGATAGTATAACACATGATTAGACAAATACGAAAGCCTTTTTAGGATATAAGTAAAAACCATATGGTTGAATGAACAGGAAGAAGAAGAAGAAGAGGTTCGTGAAGGGGCATTAGCCTCGAGCACAACAAGCAAACCGATTCCTGATGTTGGTCAACGAAGAAGCAAAAGATCGAAACGGAAACGTACTGTATAGAAACCAAACAAAACAAGCGAGCATTGCAAGTGAGGAAGAGAAGAGAGAGAGAGAGATTTGAATCTTGTCCTTCTCTTTGATCTTTCTTTGATATACTATGGAGGGGCAAAAATGGTTCATTTCTAAAGTTCAATGCAGTATAGTTGATCAAAGTAAATTGATTGTATTTCTCCATGTGATTCCTCTTTGTATTAACACGTAAATGTTTTATACTATGCCTAGTTCAATTTTTGTTAGCATTTCTTTGTTGTAAACTTGTAAAATATTGTTTTGATGTTTCTCTACTGTTTAATCGGCTTATAGACTTTTAATAACAGATTAAATCTAAACAAACTTAACCAAAATTGTCTATAGAAGTCTTAAATCTCATTAGTTACTGTAATCTAACCATTGCTTAGTCTGTTTGGGTGTTGAAGCTATGATCTGCTCGTGCGTTTCAAGTTCAGAATGGTACTTTACTAAACTGAATTTTGAAATGGCGGTTATCTTCGGTTTACTCATGCTGGTTTGGTTAATGTAAATCATTGCACTCTAAGACCTAAAAAGGAAGCCTGTATGCGTTACAGAGTCTTCTGGTTTTTATGAGAGTATAAATACTCTGCATATTCTTCCTTTACGTGTGTCATATAAGAGATGTTGTACGAAGGAACCATATATACTTTGTCAGAATGATAAATATAATCAATATACTGTTTTACTTTTTCAAATAAATGTTGGCTTTGAGACAAGAAACATAGATTTATACTCGAAACAAAAGGAACCCTAAACCTAATCTAGAAGTAACCGAGATAGTTTATTAATTTTGACATGGCAATTCAAAACGACACAATGGACAAAGATGACTGGTCTCAAACCACTTTGACATACACTCATCATCAAACTCATGTCCACAGGGTAAAGTCACAACTCTAGTTCCATTGTTGAATTCTTCCAAACAAATTGTGCACTTGTCATCGACGATAGAGCTACTCTTATTGTATATCTTCCTGGTCAAAGACTTCACCACGAGCTTGCTTGCTGGTCTAAACCAAATATTATTGGTTTGGTTTAAGGAAGCTTGAACCGCTTCTTCAATTTGTGAATCATCGGGTTCATAAAGAAGAATATCCATGCCCACTTCCCAACTACTCCGTTGTAAATCCTCATTACTTACGCCATAAGTTACTTCATCAACAAAGAGAATTAACTTATTCATTGCATCCCAAATCACGTCGTTGTTGAGTCGAGCTTCCATCAAGAAATAATTCACGTCTTGTTTGCTTTGACAATCATCATCGTTCTCTTCGTCCATGAATTCTTCAATAAACGACGTAGTCGTGAAGATCTCCACGACTACGTCTCCACCGAAGATCTTTGTATTGATTTTAATCGTGCCTGCATCTTCTGGTTGAGGATCGTATTTGATTACGTTGGAGAAGACAACGTTGCTTACTGAATTCATGGATATAGAACAAACAAAAATGAAACTCTCTCTGTTTTCTCTTTCGATCAAGGTTAGTTTTAGGGTAAATAGGATCTCATATATCTATAGTGTATATTATGATAAGTGTAAACGCTATTATATCGGGATTTGATTCTCTAGATTATGGTTTCCTATTTTCCTTTTCGTCTGATAAATTTCCTTTTTTTCTTAAACTACATAAGGCTGTGAGCTATATTTATACATATTACAAAATAACAGAACCTTTAATTTCCTTTTTTTTTTTTTGAATAATGTTTTTATCTTTTTCCTAATTTGACTAAATTTAAGCTAAGGAAGAGGGTAAAATTTGTTCATCATATCTTATTTTAAAATTAAAGTAATCAATAACAACATATAGAAAATGAATTATATTGAAATATACCAGAACTACCATAATTTGTTGTTGGAATGTATAAATGTGATTCTATAAAATTAGAATAATTTTATAATTCTTTTTACAAAAAAACAATGATAATTTTTTTGTGCTTTCTAGTGAGCTAACAATATATATATAATATAAATTTACGTTGAATTACCAAGATAACCTTGGTGCTACGTTTTTTTTTTTAATTATTTATTTATTATTATATTTGAGAATCATAACAGATTTTATATTTAGATACCGTATTTGCTTTAAAATATATTTACAAATATTTAATATATATAAATATATATATATCTTCCTTTTATATTTTTTTATTTTAAATATTTTGTCGGACAACAAATATCAAGTTTTTCTTTCTTAGCTCGATATTTTTTTTTTTTGGTTAAATGTGAAATATATACCAAAA
>OVAU01003032.1:0-11601 GCA_900406315.1 Biscutella laevigata subsp. laevigata
CTTAGGATTGTTAGTGACAGTGTTCAATTCCTATTCTGCTTGGACCAGCTGAAATCTGTATAGAGTAATTGACCTAGTGCAACTCCTGAATTGGTTCGATATCACCCCCCCCCCNATTTCTTAACAGGCAGCTTTGCCCTCTGTTCTACTAACCAATAGTAGCAGGGGTAAACAAAAACCTGCTTATTAGTAGATCATTGAATCGAATCTAGAGTTATACAAAAGGTCCTGCTAGGGTTCATGTTTGGATTAGGTTTAGACAAAAGATGAATTGAGTTCTTTAGGGGCTGATCTGTAGCCTGGGTTCGACCTGACAAGTTGAACCTAAGGTTTAGGATGATTCAAGTCTGACAAACACTAATTAAATCACCCAGATTAACATCTAAATGATTCTTAATGATCATCTCTTAACTACTGATTTGAAGTCTGACTTCGATATCACAAATTGAGTCTAGGGCTAAGGAAGATATGAGTCTGAAAAGCACCAAATCGGATCACCCAAGTCAGTAATTAAGAGAGTGTGTAATTGGTCGGTCTAGTCTGATAAACATGATCAATCAGCCTCAGTAAGACAGAAAAAGTTAGATTCGTGATTGGCTATTGCTCTTGCTGAGCGTTGAGTGACGAACGGGAGGTGTTCAGAGAGTTAATCCATAATCTAATGTATGTTCTGTAGATCTTAAGTTCTTTTCTCGACCAAATGTCTGAACTGTTCCCGCAAAAAACCTTTTTAACCCCTAGGTCTGATTGCTTGCTTATCTTATTTTAACCCCCGTTGTTCTATTTAATGCTTTCATCACTTCACCATTGCCTGCTAAATCAACCTCTCTTATTGATGCTCAGTCTTTCCTGTCTCTCTGTGTTAGTCTTTAGTCTCTGTGGATTCGATCCCTAAGTACTACAGTTGACCGTCTGTGCACTTGCAGATAATTAGCTGTCTAGGGTTAAACTTGAGTGACATCACATACCGGTCATTGACCGGTATCGACCCCACGTTTTGGACCTTTTATATATTTTCTTTGTTATTTTTGGGTTAACTATATAAAAGGAGCCTAAGAGAACTTAAACCATAGTTTTTATTCTAGTTTTTATTTTAGTTTTGTCTTTGAAGAATTCTTTTATAGGCTTTGATTTATTCTATTGCATTTTTCTTCTTTGAATATTGTCTTTGATTATTTATCTGCTTTTGATTTCTATTTCATCTGTTACTGTTCATCGCGTTACTGTTCATCGCGTTACTGTTCATCGCGTTTATTGTTCATCGTGTTACTGTTCATCGTGTTACTTTTCATCGTGTTACTGTTCATCGGGTTTCTGTTCATCGGGTTACTGTTCATCGTGTTACTGTTCATCGTTCGGTTTTCTCTCACAAATTATGTCTAGAAACTATCATAGTGTTCTAGGAATGGATTGTGAGTAGTCTTTTATAATTATGGATTAGAGTTAGATTTGGGCTGATTTTGATTGCTAGAATGGTTTATGATTGAATTGAGTAATGTCTTCTTCAATTTCATGATCCCTATGCTAGAATAAGAGTAGCTAACCTAGTCTAGATCTTTGGAAATCTATCACCTGGAAGGTGTTTCACAGAATGCCTGGCAAAGTGAAATTATTGTCAACTTAGGCTTTTCAAGGGATTGTTTAAAATACATGATTAGGAAAGGGTTTCTACCACGAGAGTGGATTAATCTACATTAGAAATCCCTAGACATAAGACAAGCTTGATTGTGTGAATTGAACTATCTATTAACATGAAATTGACCGCCCATTTCGATTGCCTGGTCCATATGCTTGCTTTGATTATTGAATTACATTTTCTTCGTTCTAGTTTACTTTTCCGTTGACTTTTACTTATTTGCTTATTTCAATTTGATTTGCTTAATTAGGATTGTTAGTGACGAACAAATTCTTATTCGACTTAGACTAAGTGAATTCTCCATAGTCCTAGTACGTGAATCCCTCCGAAATTGGTTAGACAATTTTAAACCCTCTATACTACAATTGATTGCATAAGAGGCAAAAATCCTCTTATCAATTTGGAACTGTTGCCGATTCGGGATTTAGTTTTGCTATTAAGACTTTGAATTTGTTTGGGACTAAGTTTTTCNGAAATTGGTTAGACAATTTTAAACCCTCTATACTACAATTGATTGCATAAGAGGCAAAAATCCTCTTATCAATTTGGAACTGTTGCCGATTCGGGATTTAGTTTTGCTATTAAGACTTTGAATTTGTTTGGGACTAAGTTTTTCTTTTCATTTATTAATTTCGTTATTCTTTGTTTTGTCTCTTCACGTACACTAGAGAGTCAACATGACAGAGTTTGATCACAATCACCACCACAATACCATGTGCCTCCCTAGTGAAAAATAGAATAATACTCACCTATTGTTCGAGCAGCTCGTAAAGGGACAATTACAACAACAACATTAGTTCAACGAGTTCATAAAGATGATCAATGCAAAGATTGATGACAACTACACCGATCTCAACAACAAAATTGAAGGCATGGCCTCACATACAACGAGTGTGGAAAACAAAGTAGCTGACCACACCTCTAACTAGGAGTTTCGGGACAATCGAATGGCCCAACTAGAATCCACTTTCAAGCTACAAATGGGACAAGTACCAGACAAGGGAGAATCAACCACCTTGGGGTGTGTCAACTCCGTTTCAACATGTGTTCTCATCGAGGACAATGAGATACTGAGTAGGGGTGAGCATTCTAATTGATAAATGCGTAAAGAAAGCAAAAGATGCCAGAATGGGGATAAATACTCCTCCAAACACTTCAACCCATGAACCACCACCCTATGTGCCTAAACTTTCATTTCCCGGTCGCCACAAGGAACAACTCATAAAGGAGTATAAAGCTCTGTTTGATGAACAAATGAGGGAGTTCCCAACGATGAAGAGAACCACAATGGATGGCCAAGATTTTACTGTGGTTGAATTACCCGAGGAATACTTGATGTCACCCTCTGAGAAGCTCGATAATACTCCTCCTATGACATATGGACCAACCAAACACAGCGATCCAGGGAGTTTTACTATCCCTTGTACCTTGAGATCAATTCATTATAATAACTGCTTATGTGATTAAGGTGCAAGTGTCAACATAAAGCCATTCCAGATTGCTTAGAAAATCGGCCTTGTTTCCTTTGACCCTTGCAGGATATCTCTGAGACTACCCGATTGATCTGTGCGAAAGCTAGTAGGAATGCTGAAGAATTTCGCAGTAAGGATATGGAAAGATGAAGTTCTGACCGACTTTGTGGTATTGAAAATGAAAGGAGAGCCTAACAACCTGTCATCTTAGGAAGACCATTACTGGCAAATGCTGGGGTGATTATTGATTTCACGCAAGGCACTGTTCGCCTGCCTCTAGGGAAGGATTGCGTTTGAGAGTATTGCACCACGATGATAGGAAAGAAGGCTGCCGTAACTTGCCAGGCCTTGTATGCAGAAATTGTAGATGATCCACCCGATGAGCACTTGGTTGAACCAGTTGGAAATGGATATGTTGGAACCAAGGCTGAGAAAAAGACTAGCAAAGGTAAGACTAGTCTTGAAGATGAAAAGTAGAATGAGCTCAAGTGAGCATTTTTAAAAACGATTGGGAGTCTTGAAGCCCAAAACGTTTCAAACCTTAAGATAATTGAGGAGCTTCAAGACAAATTCACCACATTTGAGAGAGGATATAAATCACCTTGTGGAGAAGAGAAAGTCAAGCTCAATGACTATAAACAAGCTCACTTGGGAGGAAGTCTCGTGTTATCCTTTGTAGATATCCTTTGAATTTTTATTTCGTTTTTGTTTTTTTTGAGTTGGATTGCTTGAAATTTGTGTTTTCGGAGTTTGATGTCTTGCATGATATATTCAGATATTGAGGTCTTCAATGGCCAATTCGCTGATATTGAGGTCAGCGTGAAGCAAGGATCAAACATGGATTGAAGACTTAGTTGTTATGAGAAGAAAAAGGATCCGGAGGACCAGGAACGGTCTCTATACCGACACACTGGACCGATATAAATGGACAAGAAGAACAAAGGGAGAGCATCAGTCACCCCACCTGTCACACCGTTGACCAATCCAAATCAACATGAGCATCCTGAAGAACGGATCGGTGATTCCACCGGTCGAGATCAAACCAATATTACGCTGATGTATCCCCCTAAAAATTTACATCGGTCGCAACACCGAGGTGACCGGTCAATTAAGGTGAAAAGTTCTTGTCAAATTAGACCGGCCACTCCCCCGGTTAACAGTGACTGGTACTCCTCCAACGCCCACTTCTCCACGACCATATCGGTCACATACACCTGTCAACCTTACCGGTACAATGTACCAACTCCACATTAGTCGCTTTTAATTTTTATTTTTGTCATTTTCCGGTTCCCTTGTTCAGATTTTGACACATAGAGATTGTGTTGTTTAAGTTTGGGGGAGGAGCCACCTTTCATCTGACTTTATTTCTATTTTGTTTTATTGAGTCCCATATAATTATGTTTAACAAGAAAACAAAAAAATTAAAAATTTTAGAAAAAACCAAAAATACTTCATTTCTTGATTCGAGTTTAGCATATAGGTTGCATTGCATTCTTAGCTTAGGATTGAGTCCCATTTAGTTGCATTGCACGTTTTCAAGAAATAACCTATGCACCTTATCTTCTTATCATCGATTTTGGGTTCAGTAGTCTCGAAAAAAACTTGAAGTTCCTAGCTTTAGATCTTAATGTTTAAAAAGCTAAGTAATTGGTTTGTGATGCCTGCTAGCCTAGATTGCTTTCAATGATGATATGAGTATAAACTTGAATTCTAATTAGCATGATCTTGGTTGCACTAGTGTTTCATGGTATTTTCTATATTCAAGCACGAAATTGAGAATATTAACCTAAATACATTTAGCTCAATATTCGGTCATTCTCATTTTTAGGATGATTCCCTCTGACCTTTTGCACCCTTAGCCTAAACACTTGTGTGAGATCTCTTTGTTTGATTTAGTGATTGCAATTTTGCAAAAACCTGAAAATATGAAGACCAACAGTAGAGAGCATATATGTGGGTAACTTAGGATGTTGAGAATGAAGTGAAAAGAAAAATAAAAGCTTGGGTAAATATAGGACTTGATTTTCGATCTGGTTATGGGTAGAACTAGGCTTGGAATATTGAGTTTGATGTGGAAAAGCTTGAAAAAGGGAAATAAAATATGAAAAAGGGATGGATGAAAGGAAGCAAAAAGCTTATAAGACTCTAGTATATAAAAGGAAAGTTAGCTCCAAAAAGAATAAAGCTTTGAAAAGAAAAAAAATAGAGAAAAATAAAAAAAATAAAAGCCTTGGAGTTAGAAAATAGAGAGGAAGAGTCTAGTTTTAAGGAACGAAAATCCCTAAGGAAAATAAAACGGTGAAGAAAAAGGGTTCTTAAGAATAGGACTGAATAGATATAAGAGTCTAAGTTTGGGGGGGGGGGGAATAAAGATGTTCAATACTGGATGCCAGACTGCTCTTTGTCTTTCCTGATTTTGCTATAATTCCTTCACTCCACGAGAGAAACCAAATTACAATCAACCTTCATGCCTTGTGTGGAACTTTCTCTTTTGCATTGGAGTCCCCTTTAGTCTAAGCCGATTGAAACCATTGTGTGCTTTGATTATGTTTCACTCTTGCTAGGAAAGCATGATAGGTTTAGATAGGTGGATCGCCTTTGGTTAGTAATAATAGCAGATGGGGATATTGCTTGGATGGTAAGACAAGTAGTTATGCTAAGTTGAAAACGCTTTCATCTACGACTTTTGGTTGCAAAAAGTTCTTGTTTTTCAAACCTCGACCCTTGCTTAGATTTTGTTTTGCTTGAAGGCAAGCAAAGGATAAGTTTGAGGGAGTTGATGTGTTGTGTTTTTAAGGGTTTTGAACTCGGTTTTCATTCGTCTTTTCATTAGTTTAGGATACATTTAGAGTCCTTTAGGTTGCATTTTGCATGCATATGGCTTTCCAGGTGCAAACTTTGAGTTACACAAAGATTGGACCAAAATGGAGCAAAATCATCCTAAGTCTCGGATCCGGAGGAATTACATCGGTCAACCAGACCGGTGCACACACCAGTGCTCTACACAAGAACCTACGTATGAAATAGACCGGTCACCCCAAGACCTAAATTGACATCGATCCAAATTGATAGGGAACTTACACCGGCCAAGACCCACCTATCCAAATTGACAGGGAACTTACACCGGTCAAGACCCACCGATCCAGCAGCCGATCCACGCCCCAAAAAACTGACGATACAAGCATACCAGTCATGATACCGGTCAATCTGACCAGTATCAACCCTATGTTTCTCTGTTATTTTTGGGCTAACTATATAAAAGAAGCCCATGAGAACTATAACCCTAGGATTTTATTCTAGTTTTTATTTTAGTTTTCTCTCTGAAGAATTATTTTATAGCACTTTAATTTATTCTTTTGCACTTTTCTTCTTTGAATTCTGTCTTTGATTATTTATTTGCTTTTGATATCTATTTCTTCCGTTTATTGTTCTTTGTGTTACTGTTCATCGTGTTACGGTTCATCGTTCGGTTTTTTCTCACAAATCATGTCTAGAAACTATCATAGTGTTTTAGGCATGGATTGTGAGTAGTCTTTTATAGCTATGGATTAAGGTTAAAACTTGGCTGATTTTGATTGCTAGAATGGTTTAGGATTGAATTGAGTAATGTCTTCTTCAATTTCATGATCCCAAATGCTAGAATAGGAGTAGCTAACTTAATCTAGATCTTAGGAAATCTGTCGCCCAGAAGGTGTTTGACAGAGTGCCTGACTAAGTGAAATTGTTGTCAATTTAGGCTTTCCAAGGGAATTTTTAAGTCAGATTGATTGTTGTAAGGAATTGAGTGTTATGCTTTCTGATTGTGTTTTCTTCCAAGGGATTGTTTATAATGCATGATTAGGAAAGGGTTTCTACCACGGGAGTGTATTAATCTACATTAGAAATTTCTAGACATAAGACAAGCTTGATTGTGTGAATTGAACTATCTATTAGCATGAAATTGACTGCTCATTTCAATTGTCATGGTCCATATGCTTGCTTTGATTATTAAATTACATTTTCTTCGATCTAGTTTACTTTTCTGTCGACTTTTACTTATTTGCTGATTTCAATATGATTTGCTTAATTAGCATTGTTAGGGACAAACAAATTCCTATTCGACTTAGACTACGTGAATTCTCCATAGTCCTAGTACTGAATCCCTCCTGAATTGGTTAGACAATTTTAAACCCTCTATACTACAATTGACTACATAAGAGGCGAAAATCCTTTTATCACTATGCTTCCCTTCTTTCTCCGATGTTCTGTCGCTCAATAGTGTTGATGTCTACGTGTAGTGGTATAAGATTTGTTGAACCGTGAGAACGCAAGTTCATATACCTTAAACACAAGAAAGAAATAGAAGCAGAAAGTTAGTAACCTGAAATAAAAGAAACTTAGTCCCTAAAAGACACAAAAGATCTATTGCTAGTATTGAAATACCCAAGATGGCAACGACGCCAATTTAATAAGAGATTCATTACCCCAACCACTCATATGAGTAAGAAGAGTGGAGTAAATATTAGTCTTGCGTGTTGGTTTGGGATGTGTGAACGGGAATTATGTCGAACCTCCTCGGGAGTACACTAGTCAATAAACCCCCTAGAGTATCTAAAAGGTCTAAGCTAGATAGTTTACTGTCACTAAATTACCCTATGAAAGCAAATCGATTGTAGTAGATAGTAGTGTGGAACAAATAGATAATTGAAATTCAAATAAAGAAAACTGGGCAAATAACCAGGAAGTTAATTTCAGGTGATCCACCTTAAGTCTAGATGTTTAATTTAAACTATTCATGCAATCTTAGTTCTAGGAAATTCTGTTTTGGATCAATCCACTCTCGTGTCATAAATCCCTATCCTAACATGCAACAATAAACAATCTCTTGAAATATTGAAGCAAGCTAAGAAGCATTAAAGAACTATCCCATACAACCACTCTAGAATCATAACTCAATCTCTTGGAAATCATCTTAATGCAACAATAAGATTCAAACTAGAGATCAACTAGCACCTCTCAGGCTTAGGAACTTCCTTAGATCTGATTGAGATGACCAAACCCAATCTAGCCTTTAGAACATCTTAATGAAGAAGATATTTGTAAGATTAAGCCCTAAACATCCATTCCTAAAATCAAATCACCCTAATCTTGCCCAATCATTCACCTAGAGGGTGACTACTCACTATCAATGCTAAGAACATATGAATCAATCATAGATCTATGTTCTAACATGAATAAACAACAAGAAAAGAAGATAGAAAGAGAGATTAAGCAAGAAATAAAGATGAATTAAGCTTAATGAGATCCAGAATACCAAAAGTGGCTACAAAGTGTCAAGATGGAACTCTCTCCTAAGGTTTTTAGGTTTTGAACTATTTATAGTGAAGTGAAAAGAGTGAAAAACTAGTGGAGAAGGTCTCCAAAATGCTTCTTCATTCGGATCTGGTGCAGATCGGTCATGGCTGGTCGATGCCAGTGGCCGATCTGTATCTTCTCTTATGCTCCCTTGGCTACATCGGTCACGGCTGCTCGATGCATGTGACTGATGCAGTTCCTCTCTTCTTCGCCTGGCTTGCATCAGGCACCCGTGACCGATGCATGTGGTCGATGATGGCTCCTCTTGATCTTCCTTGATGAAATGCTCCCTCTCTTGGCCGAAGTTGATGGCTGATGTTGCTGGTTTTAGTTTCCTTTGGTCTGAAATGCTCTCCAATCTTGGTTAAGTCCTCTACAATCACCTGAGATGCAAAATGCACAAATGGAATCTTAAAGGACTCTAAATGCTACATAAACTATACATGAATGAGCATAAACGTTTACATAAAAGCTATTAAAAACCATGCATATCAGCTTCCGCGTGACGTGCGCTGGTCAGGGGTTGGCGGTGTGCCCTGACTGGTGTGCTTGCTGATAAGTAGAGTTTTTCCTTCACTATGGACTAATGAGGAACAAAAGTACTAATCAATGTAGTTTAGAGAAGTAAGAGTTTATCGGACCATAATCTGGGTTGATTACACACAATTTCTATATAGAGATATGCTAAGTCTAGTGAAGATAGTAGAAATTTTTTGTCATGAAACAAGTCTATTGGAATTCAAAAATTGATGCTAGTAAATAAGGAAAAGTCAACTCAGTCAATAAAAAGTCAACGAAAGAGATATAGCAAAATATGAAGAAGAACTAAGCGATTGGGCAATGGTAATTGACTCGAGTGATCAAGTCTACTACTAAGCTACTTGATATTATCATTCATTTGCTTATCCTTAATCTAAGACCTATCTAAAATAGACTAATCCAATCCATTGGTAAAAGCCCATTTACCAATCATGCATTTGAACAATCCCTTGACTAAACACATGATTAATAAGCAATTTCTAGTCTATACAACTACTAAGCAATCTTAGCACAATCTCTTGGTTAAGCTTTACTTAGCATGCATTTGGTTCTTTCAAGCATTTCATCAAACACCTTCCGGGCAATGAACATTTCAAGATCATGATTAAGTTAGCTATTCCCAATCAAGCATGAAACACACCAAATACATGAAGATAATAACAATTTAAGCTCTAAGCAACCTAGTATAGAGCCTAATCACCCTAATTTACCACACCCAATCACTTAGTAGATGACTACTCACTCATGGTTTTTGCACAAAATCTCATGGGAGATATATGCCTTGCCATGATCAAACAAAGAAAGAGATGAGATGAGAAGAGAAAAGCAATAGATTAAACAAAAAGTCTTACAAAGTAATCAAGAGATTCAGCAAAGTCTAGAGAGAAAGATAGACAAAAGATTGTCAAGGTTCTCAATATCAAGCTCTAAATCCAAAAGTAGTAGTCTCCCCCTTTAACATTTAGGGTTTAAGACTATTTATAGTCTCCCACAAAAATGGCTAGACTTTTGGTTTCAAAAGAAAACAGGAACGTGGACCGGTCATGTGGACCGGTCTGGAAGAGAGAGATAGAACGGTATAGGAGCCCGCTTCAGCAAATGGGAGAGTGAGGTCGGTTATGCGGACCGGTCTACATGATGATCGGGAGGCTTCTTCGGCGATCTTGAACGGTCATGTGTGACTGGGATGGAGATCGGGATGCTTCCTGTAAGAAAAGGAACGGTGAGAGTACCGGCCAAGTCCATGGCCGGGATGTCTTCGGCGGATAATGCAACTGTCAGAGCATCGGTGAGCCTGGCCGGTCTAAGTGCGCTTGCTGGATCTGCTTCATGGCACGATTTATCTGGAACGGTCTGTGTTGGCTGGTCTGCTTGCACGAGTCTCAGACTTATCCCACTTTTATGCTCCAAAATGCTCCTTAGACTCCGCTTCTCGCTCAAGTCCGGTTTCACACCTGAAACACAATTATGACATGCAATGCAACCTAAATGACTCTAAATGCTACCTAAATGACTCTAAATGCAACCTAAATGACTCCAAATGCAACCTAAACTAGGAAGAAACGAATGAAAATGAGACTCAAAAACGAGGAGAAGAGGTTTGAAAAACGAGAAGCTAACAATCAAGGATCAACCGATGAGAGCGTTTTCAATAGTGCACAACTACTTATCTCATCAACTAGGCAATAACACAATCCACCATTATTACTAAGCATAACAATCCACTTAACTATCCTTATGTTGCTTTCCTACATTCAACTACATAGATGGTGAAACATGATCGAAACCAAAACACAAGGCTTCAATTGGTTCAGAAGAAAGGGGATTCCATGCTAAAAGGAGGTTCCTCATGACAATGGGGTTGATTGTAACATGGTTTCTCTCGCGGAGTGAGGGGATTTTAGTAAAATAGAGCAAGACAAAGAGCAATTGGGGGCTAAACATAAAGCATCCATCTATCCCCAATATAAGCACCTAGTCTACCTAACCCCACTGACTTTCTAAGCATATCACCAACTCTTTCCCAACCTTAAGAGCTTTCTTCTTCTTTTCATTCTCCATAAGCTAGCTTCATTTTATTTTTCTTCCTTTTTCATAACTTCTCATTCCAAGGCTATACATTCTTCATTGCTTTTTTACTTTCAATCATTTTCCTTTATCAATCTTTTTTTCATTTTACCACTAGCCTTCCTTAGGAGCATAAAATTTGTATCCTTCTTTTCTTTATACAAAGACTTTAGCTTGATTCCTTTCCTTCATTCTTTGTCCTTTAAGGTTCTTTCTTTTCATAGTTTTGGTGATTTCTCCCTTTTTCCTAACCTTTCATCTTTTGTTCCTTCATTCCTCAACCACCCAAGCAATCCAAACAATAGGCAAGACTATCCTAAACTACCCAAGACCCAAATGAACCAAGTCTGGATAAACCCAAGCATTTCCAATTCCATACAAATACATATTCATCCCTAGACTACCCGCATAGATGCAATTAGTTGTTGCTCTCTATACTTGCAAGGTTTTACAAAATCGCAGTCACTAAAGAATAGATAATGAGACTCACAAAGTGTTTAGGCCNAATAGATAATGAGACTCACAAAGTGTTTAGGCCGGGGGAGCTTCGGG
>OVAU01003033.1:0-11600 GCA_900406315.1 Biscutella laevigata subsp. laevigata
AGGATTAAACCAAGACTCGATCGTCTCATCCGTAGTTCTGATGTTGTCTATCGGATCGTGTCTACTGTTACTTGTTGGATGACCTCGTTAACACGGGTGGAAAACAATCTACAAGTCTTAGGCGATCAAGACGCACTAATAAATGGTTTAAGCTGGTCTCGGTTCAACCCCTCGTCGTCGTCTTATAAACCCTTCTTCCTTTGTTTAAGCTCTTGTCCATGTATTTACGGTTTATGTATTGTACAAACTCATATATATTATCATCCTTTGAGTTAAAAAAAAGAATAAGGTGTTTCAGAAAATCAATAGTTTGTGGTTTTAAAAATCAAAAGTTAATTTCCCCAAATTGTGTTGACTGGAACATAATACAGGTAAATTCAATTAGAATAATGGTATACGAGTTATCTTGCATGAGTTGACAAAAAAAAGAGAGAATATTTTTATATACCTCATATAATATTTGATTGTAAGCATCAATAAAATTGGAGAATATTTTTTTTAAAAAAATTAAGTCTTATTTTAAATTTAGTTAGAGAATATACCCGAGAACGACACATCAGTATTTTTAAATCAAAATTATTTTGGTTATGACACGTCACCAAAATGCTTCTATTTTAATATATAGAAGATATATGTTAATATTTACTACTTCTTATGTCCCAAAAGTTAGGAAAAACTTTTACTAATTAATAACTATAATTATTTATTGAAATGATGTATTGGTTAAGTGACCATTGGCATTGTACCACCATAATAAAGATCACATGTTAAATAGAAATATGCTTCTTAATTCATAGATTTAAGATTACAATACTTGAAAATGAAATATAAGTCCGATTATTCTTCATAATAAATCGAAAATATTATCTTTTAAATACTAGATTCCACAAGATTTTCCTCCAGGACCACCATAGTTGAACAAATCTGATACGTTTCTTAATCCATAACATTTGTTGTCGTCCAACATTTTTTCTAACTTATATTTGTAACTTTCTCGAACTATGAAGTTAGCATCTACGATTTGAAGTTTTTTAACACGTGCAGATTTATTTTCATCTTTAGTTGGTAGATGACCATTACCCATTGGTGGACTTATGCCAGAATGAGAAGCTTGGACAAATCCTCCAACTCCAACTACACTCGCACTTTTATTTATAAGATTAAATAGTTCTTTCGGCCAATAACCAATAGGTATATCTCGACCAAATTCTCTTACATTTGATGCCCACCAATTTCCTGATTCTTTATCCTTTAACATATAATAAAATATATATATATATATTAGATTTGATATATTACTAAAAATATTTATTCCCAAATAAATTGTACGAATTACCTGTGATAAACCAACATATATAGCCCTTTCTCCTTTCCTTTTACGAGGATAAGGAACAGGTTCACTTATAAGATTAGTTTGTGAAACTTGTATAAAACCAGGACATATTGTATTATAACAACCTTCTCCATAAGCACCCTATCATTATTTAATCACCAAAATATATCAACACAACCATATATTAATTAACATATAATGTACAATACAATATAGGAAGTACAAACACATACTAAAAAAATAGTTGATTATGTATTAAAATGTTTCCAAAGTTCATCTTAGAACTACTTATATTTTAAAATATAGTATAAGTTATTAATTACACCATTAATGTTTTTGTTATTTGAATGAAGATTATTTAACTCGAAATGAAGATTATTTAACTCGAAATAACAATTTATATAACTTTACTTAGACATATAAGAAATATAATGGTTATTTAGATACTTTCTAGTTTATGTGAGAAAACAGTGACAATATCCACAAAGAAAATTGTTGTTAACACACTTAACCATATTTAGCATATATTTTGTAACAAAATTTTATTATTATAGAATACCTACCTTCCAAAGACCATATCTCCATACACGTCCATCACCAAATACACTTGGATTAATCTGTTAGTCAAATCAATGTAGTTTATTTTGAAAATCATCAATTGATGGGAAAAAAAATTGATAAATAAGTATTAAATTTACCATCCAACCAATATGGATAAAGTTATTTGTGTTTTTAAGTCTATTGCCAACATATATGGTAGCGTATGAAGTTTGACTCTTAGTGATGTTTAAATCATGCACACTCATCCAAGCTTCCAATCCAGAGTAAGGACCTTTATCGCTGGTTTTAAATCCAGCCATCTTACATAAATTTACAAATTTATATCATTTATATTTTTAGAATATAAGTATTTGTAATTCAAATCATTCAAGTGGATTTACTTACGTGTAGTCCATAACTTTTCACTGTGGATGAATTGAAGTGTTTTTCTGCCCAATATTGAGCATTTGTGACATAATTTTTTGTATTTCTTAGTATAGGAACGGTTCCATCTGGACACTTGATGATCTTTTTACTTTCATGTATATTGTTGCTTTCACTTTTGACTTTATTTTTTATTTTGGAGATCGAAAAAGATGGTTCCATCTAAAATAGACGATATCCAAAAAAATAAATAACATTAAAATATATGTGAATTAAAAATAAATACTATTATAATATCTACAATAGTTAATAGTTAAAAAATACTAATGATGAATTTAATGGTTTATTCAACTTGGTCTCATCAATTGCATGTTTACTCAATTAATTCAATTATTACATATGCGTGAAAAGAATAAAGTAGAAATTTAGTAATCTTGTTTTAATTTAATATAAAAACATATTCAATGTTTGAAATATATTCTAGCTACAAATAATTTATGAAAATGAATAAGTTGGAAATATAAATAAAAACACATAGATTTTGATGAATGGATACCTGAATCTTATGATTTTTGAGCAGTGGATGACTTAATGAAGGTTGTTTATATATATCCACACAATCGTAAATGATATTCTCATTCAACTATAAGATATATATTAAGATACCATAAATTAATCAACAGGGTTAGTTTAAATTTAGGATGTATGTTATATAATATATGTAGTATTCTCATTTTAACTTACCTCGAAGAATGTAACATTTTTTACATTTTTTGTAGACTGAACTACAGAAACTAGAAACACGAATGTGATGAATTTGAAGACAAAATCCATGAATTACCAATCAATATTCTGGAATTTTTGTTTTACAAGATGTTGTAAGATCTTAGGTATTTATAATGGTTAAGGATCTTTAATACATGATCTACTCAATTTCAATTTTCTTTCAAATCTCTTTTCTTTTTCCTATTTTTACTAATAATTATTTAAAAAGATGACATGTGGCACTCCAATCTAAACAAATAATTATTATATTTTATGGTTGCGTAATATTTAACAAAATCTAGTAGGATAATTGATATATTAGAAAGTTTAAGAGGTCATGAATTCAATTTTCCTATTTTCATTTTTGTTTTAATTTATTATTTTATCAAAATAACGTAGTTTTAATGTTTATATATAAATATATACAAATTTTGATATATATGGCTGAGGATTTTACTACCGGCTGTTATGATTTGATGAATTTAATTTGCAATTTTTGCATATGATTGGAATTATCATGATTAATAGTTTTTTACAAACAAAACATAGACTAAATAAGAAATTATTAATTTTAAAATATTTAAGTATCAAACAACCATAAATGAAATTCATAATTTCCTTTTGTTACAAATAAATAATACTAGACATTACGTTTGAACATAAAAATGAAACAGTTAATTGCATACAAGTCATTATTATGAATTTTTTTAAATATCTAATGTATAAACGAAATTCATTAATTGCTTTTTATAAATAAATAATAATATTGACTCTTGTGGAATTTGTAATTATGTGGTTTGTTTTATATTAGTATAACTGTAACAACTCGTTTTCGTGGACCGCCATTTCAAGCCCATCAAACATATTAGTATGATATTGTTCGTTTTGGGCCACAGGGGCCCGCACGGTTTTCTTATTGGGTACCACCCCAAAAGACCGCATACTAATTGGTTTGGTCTCCCTTATATATATCAGTCAATCTCTTAGTATACTTTCGATGTGGGATATATGAGACCATACATGTATCTCACAATCTCCCCCACCTGAAATCGCAATGTCCTCGTTGCATACTAGCGGGCCTTCCGAACTCTATCCTAGAATTGACCGCACTCTGATACCAACTTGAAAAGACCCATCCCGGACTCGAAGTCCGCGGAGGTCTTCCCACGGCCACTACTTAGGCATTTATCCCATTTTTTAGCATTGGTTCGATTTTAACTTAGATTCTTTCGGAGTTCTTAGATAATTCGTTTTGATTCAATGGCAAATAAGATAAACCGATTTCTTTATTTTATGAACAAATGATTCGATACAATGATTGCTTGCACTATAGGCTATTACAAAGTATGATCCTATTATCAGTCTATCTTCATCACCCATCTTCCTTGATTTCAAGACTTCACTCGGTCAATCCCTTTCCACGATCACTTTCGTTTCCTGAAAACATCGAGTAAACATAAGTAATCCAAGATGACTTAGTGAGTGTGGTTTCAGTTCATGCAGATTTATGTATGAGTTTGTTCTAAGTTATTTACCCAGTTTTCCCCAAACCTTCGGATTGTTCAGTCCTTGGCCAAATCATAACACGGTCGATCCGCTCCTTTCCCTTTGTGACTCGGCTTTGGTCTAGACTGTCTTTCGCGACCGATCTCTTCGATCAATCCACTACCAGTCTGCTCTCGGAATCGCTTGGGGAGCACTTAAGGCCGGCTTGGACTTAAACACCTTGGTCATTGCGTTCCATCCGTCCGATCGAGATCACTACTAGTCAAGAGGAGCAACCAATACTAAGACATATCAGATCCAACCCATTGGTCCATTACGCCTATGGGTTCTTTCGCGATCCAGTCGGTTTGAAGGTTGACTTCCACTCGATCTTCGTTACATCTGCTCTCGGAACTGTTTCCCGCATTTTCCCAATCGGCATGATCACTCCGGCCCGAGACTTAGTCTCTCGCAACCCATTTGTTTTGATTGCTCAGACTAGCCTTGGGCTTAAGTCACTAGATCGGCGAGTCTACGAATCCCGAACCAATTTAAGGGAAATGATGCATGTTTAGACTCTTAGTCTAGGAACCGATCGGATTCACCCAATCATCTACGCTAAGGCCTAGCCGTTCCATCACTCACCCTTGAGACGCGATCATCATTAGTCGTGGTCTTTGCCTTTTCCTTATTCTTGGTCGCCGAAGGATTCATTTTCGAAGCCTTCTTCGATCCTTGCTCGCTTTGATCTCTTATTATTGATTTCCTTTTGGAAAAAACACACGACAAACACATCAAACACATCCAAACAATTGGCACAATCATAATAGCTCGAAGCTGAGTTCTGACAGATTTACTCATTAATAATTTTGTTTCGGTTAGGATTTTTTTTTTATCATCTAGAATTATATTAAACCAAATGAGAAACATTATAACTTTAATTGAGTTTAATTCATGGTAAATTGAGTTTATACCATATAATGACTACCACTTGACCACCTACAATAACTTGTCAATCACTTTATAACCAGAAAATAAAATGCACATATTAATATTTTTTTTGACTTTTTAATTTATTTTTTATTTGACATATATGTCCTCTTATATATTAAAAGAAAAGCATTGAAGGTCATGTTTCAAACCTATCATTATTCTATTTATTTATTTTAAAAAATTTAATATCTTAAACATCTTGTCAAACACATTTATATTTAAATCTTTTTATTTGATTATTATTATTCGTATTGTCAAACATATTATGTTTCTTTATCTACAAATGTAAATATATATATTCCAAAATATCAAAAATATATTTTAAAAACATACCTTTTATAAGAAGATGATATTTTCATTTGTTTTAAAAAATTTAGACAAATATATGTACTTGAAGATAAATATAAAAAATCAGAAAAATATATACGAATTTTTATCTTTTCTAAGAATTTAAATAAAAATTTAAATTATCCAAATAAATATACTATTTTCAATAAAAATTATTTAATTTAAATTTAATGTTTTTTCTTCAATCTTATATATTAAAAAGATAAATATTAAATGTCACATGTACATGTGAACCCATAATTTTTCTAATATTTTTAGTTTTCTTTAATTATCTCATATTTTAAAATTGTAAAAAGCTATATTTAATAATTTATTTATTTATTATAATTCGTGTTACCAAATATACCTATTGAAAATTTTGATTTTTAAAGTAAATAGTAAATTTATTAACTATTATTCATGTTACAAAACAATCTCATATTTTTGTTAGCAAATAATATAGTTAAGAGAATATTTTAAATTTTAGATGTTTAAATAAAATTTTAATGGCTAAGATATTGTAATTATTTATTATATCATTGTAAAGTTTTTTTTAATCTAAAATTCTTTTTTCAAAAAGTGAATCGAAATATTATATATGATAATTTTTTAAACAATAATCTAATAAATATATTTAATTAAGTAAATAATTATTAAAATTTTGATGATAATAGTAAATCCGGGTATAACCCGAGTCTTAACCTTGTATAAATATATAAGATATTTTGAAAAGATTATATATTAAATCATTTAATATGAGTATATCCAAATTTATTTCCATGAGTTAATTATAAAATAAATTTAAACTCAAGCTAAAGTATAATACAAAGATTTTAGAAGCGAGTTTTTTTTTTCTATATATAAATCTTGTATAATAAAAGTAATAACTTTTGTGAACAAATGAATTATGTGGATTGAATCGAGGTGATGGCGTAGCGACTTGTGTATTACNCTCAAGCTAAAGTATAATACAAAGATTTTAGAAGCGAGTTTTTTTTTTCTATATATAAATCTTGTATAATAAAAGTAATAACTTTTGTGAACAAATGAATTATGTGGATTGAATCGAGGTGATGGCGTAGCGACTTGTGTATTACTTATCCGAATCCTAAATCTTAAAATGTTTTGATATGTATAGTGAATTGACTTTAAATTAATCGTTGACCCCTCCAAATTACATAATCCTACATAGCTATAATTAATATGAAGATATTGTTGCTATATTTAAAATTTGAATTGATTTTTTGCCAAAATAATGTTATTGTGGCTGGACAAATTTGTTACCATAGACAAATTGTAAAATAGTAAAACGTGTTAACCCTTAGAAATAGGTAAAATTAAGGATTTACATCAAGCGAGAGAGAAACGGCCGACTTGGTTAAGCATCCTAATCTTAACCCCATCATCATCCAACTTTGCCTAATTTTAAGCATTTTTTTTTGCTTTCCTTTCTAATTCTAATTTAAAAAATATATTTCTTTGATTATCTTTCCTTAATTCCAAGAGATTTTTTTCCTTCTTCTTAATGTTTGTATCGATTCCGTTTCGACGAATTAAATTCTCTTCTGCTTCGTTGTGAGTGCGAGTATAAGAGAACAAACGAATTCGCGTAACGTTCATCCTTCAATTCCCAGAGAAGAACAGCTTTCTGATTATCTATTTATTCTGGTAATTATTTATTCGATTTAATTCGCCTCTTCTACATTATTTTGATAATTTTTCATTTTCAATATTTGCATCTAATCTGTCTCGTGTTTCATAACTATTCTGATTAACCTACAGACAATTCATCTGTGGGATTAAATTATGAATCTGATTAGGGTTTGGTTTTGATATTACTTCAATCATTCGTTTTTATTTCCAGAAAACATAAGAATCTGATTAGGGTTTCCAGAAAACTTGTTTATTTCGTGATCATAGTTGTTTTTTTTTTTTTTTGGCTTTTTTTTTATTTCAAGAATAGACAAATTCTGGTTAAATCATAGAGAAAATAAGGTGAAAGAAACAAAAAAAAATAGACATGGTAAGTTGAGAATCAGAAAACGTGTAGCTAATTTCATGTAATCGAAGAAGTTGCGTTTTGTTTTTATTATAACGTTTTAAAAACTTCGGCAACATAATTTTGGCTGTTTTAAGTCTCTTTGTTTCTACCGTTCATTGCTATTTTGAATCCTTTCACAAATCTATTGACGTTTTGGTTATAAAACGTCACAAAAGATCTAAGAAATAGATAGTGAATTGTATATTATATATTGACATTTAAAATTCATTAAAAAGAAGAATCGACATTCATTGGATGAAAGAAAGGTGTGAGTGTGTGTATAGAAATTCTTAGAAACTTCTATATGTAACAGATTTTCATATACTCGTAATTTGGCAATGATGACATATTTTACTTTATAGTCTCTGATATATTTCCTATTTTTTTACAGGAAAAGAGAAAACCATCAAATGTGACAGATTCTCAATAATATCTTACATGACGTAATCACTTTCGCTTAGCTGTCTCTCCATGCAACTCTAGCATCCCATCAAAGCCATAAATAAGTAGAAACAAAACCCAAAAAGAAGAAAAAGAATTTGATTTTCTTTTTTGGGTTTTGTTTTTTTTATATTTATATTATAAATCTAGATATGGAGGGAGCCTCTTCTTTCTCCGACTCATCATCATCATCCATGGCTTCTTCTTCTTCTTCTTCTTCTGACCAAATCTCCTCATCCATGCTTTCTCGCACCTCATCATCTTCTTCCGACTATATCGGCACAGAGAGCTGTTTCGATGTCCTCTCTGCTGACGAAGGCAATGACGTTGTGTCCTCCGTATCGGAGTCCGTAAGAAGGTATCGTTACGGAGGAAGGAGAAGAGAGGAGAGGGAAGCGAGAGCTGCTGCAGCGCGTGAATTTCCTCCGCCGATACCGTCGTTAGCTCAGACGGAGAATCTTCTACCGCACATGCCTTGGGTTCTAAAGCGTGTGGTGACAAGCGATGGGAGGCTTATTCTGAGAGAAGAGAAGGTTCGTCATCATGAGTATTTCCGAGCGCAAAGATCCAATGGTCGTCTTACTCTTCACCTTGTTCCTCTAGATGATGACGTTTTCGATCTTCCTTACCAAACTGACGACCATGATGATGATGAAGAGCGTGAGTATGATGATGATGATGATGATGATGAGGTGGCAGATGATTTAGATGAGCTAGCAGATAATGTTAGTAAGGCTGTTACTGTCTCTGAAGTTGATGATGATTGTGATGAGAGCAATGTGCATGGTGATAGTGAAGATGGATATAGGAAGGCTATATTAGCGGCTGCAGTGGTGGCGGAAGAGACGGTGGTGGAGAGTGGAGTGATGATAGGAGGAGGAGGAGGATCGCCGAGAGGAAAGTGTATGAAGTCTTGTTTTGTTGGTATGAGGGTTCGGGAGATCAGACCAGTTCTTAGTTGATTCTCCTTCTTATTAATTATTATTAGTCGTTATTTAGCTTCTTCGTCATCTCCTCTCTCTCTTTCTCTCGTTTTTCTTATGTGGAAAACAAATATTATGATCCATGAGAGTTAAAAGAGATTACCGGCTTAATTAATATGAATATCAGAAGAGTTTTTATAAAAAATATGTGTTTCTTGTTTGTAATTTTCAGAGACTATGGAAAGAGAAAATATTCTAGTGGAAAATAAGGGAAACATTTGAAAACAACATTTTTCTACCTATGTGGATAACGACGTCGTTTTAATATTTTCGAGAGAAACAAAAAATTAAAAGAGAAACCAATGAGGGAGAAAGAGAGGTACGGAGAAAACTGGAAGTACAGCTAAGATAAAGAGTTTCCCGATGAGAAGACTGATTTTAAAGACACTGGTCTTCTTCTGTCTTTGAGTCTCTTTTTTTGTCAGTTCCTCATCATTGGTCTTTCCCACCACCTGATCTCTCGTCTTCTTCCTTTTTCCCCCGGTTTACTCTCTTTTCTTTCAATAACCGGGCTTCTTCATATAATGAATCAAGATCAAATACATACTTCTGATCCAGAAGTCCAATTCAAGTTTCTCGTACGAATGATTTTGGTACAAGAAATTCATTTTCCAGGGAATATATTAATGATAATTCAAGCGCCAAAAAATGTCACAAACATGTCAAGGCTAGAGTATGGTTCCTCGTCAATTCCTTTATCTTGTCAAGATCTCTGTGTTATTGCAAATTTTGCATATGCTGTCTTTTTGTAGCAAATTGACTTTCTTGAGTCTATCGAGAAAATCATGACATCTCAATGACCTTCTTAGCGAACTGATGCAGCCTGTGTGAATACTACTAGTACTAACCTTGGTTTCAGTTTTTACTTCTTTCTTTGCTTCTTCTAAGGAAAGTTTTATGTGAGCTTAGGAGTTGATTCTTGGTTTAAACTCGTACGTGAAAATAGGATTAGTTATTCTCTGTTCTAGGGACGTTTAACAACTTCGGGAGCTCTAGAATTCAAGAAAATCTCATGGATTTACAAAACCTCCACTCTAACCAACAAATCATAAATAAAATCACACGATGGACATCATCAAAAGTTGACAAAAGAAAAACAGTATCAAACATAATAAAGCAAGCAATAAAGTAAAACAACAAAAAAGATATCAATCTTAATTTTTTTGTTCCTTAAATTAATTTGGATGTGAACCTACGTAGGTTATATTATTCATTAGTAATAAGATCACAAACTTTAGCAGAGTTTTTCTTGGTGGTCAGCTTTCCGAAGAACCACCGGCCGGATCCTCGGCTGTTCTCTTCAACTTCACCGTGGGTGGTGGCGGCGTTTGCCGTTTGGATCTTCATACTCTCTCTATGAAACTTTCTCGCCGTGTAAGCCATAGCCATACCTCCTAGTCCTGATCCGTCAAGCGACATGTTCGAATAATCTAGAAAGTATATAACAGGAAATAAATATATTGTAAATGAGACAAGAAGAAAACAATAGATAATTGATGTAAACGAATTTGGTGAAAGATGAGTTTTGTTTGGAATTTAAGGAGAGGGGTTTGGGACGAATATATAGATAAATTTTTTGGGTCCACTTGTTGAATTTATTTGCTCTGTTTCCCACTTTCTATACGTACATCTAGAGTATAGTTGGCGAATCTTAATGTTATTGTTGCTTTTTTTTACATGATAATTTGTCTTCTATCAAATTGAAAAAAATGATTAATTGTTTAGATATTTCACTGTTGTAAATGAAGCAAAAGATATTGCAGCGTCCTTTGTTGATTCATTAGCCAATGAAAATCGAAGCAAACTTTAGAGTACGAGATATCAAATGGAGTGGACCATAGAACTATTAACTATATATATATATATATATATGATACGATATGAACTATATAACTATAAGTTTCATCTACATAAACTATACAAATATAGTCATTTAATAATAGTATAATACGATGATGTGATAGTTTTTTTCTAAAATGGAACTATACTTAAAATATAAGTCATCATTAAATAAATAGATTAATGACCAATGAGTCATTTTTAAACAAACCATTAATCCTCAAATCGAACCAATTTGTAATATTCTATAATTTCTACTTAAATAGGGTAGGTCTAAACAAACAATTAGATGCAAATCCACGATAGATCCTGAAATGATTACATCCACTATATATACTACGGCTCCGAATGGTGACAGCGTACACAGCGTGCGTACAAAGTGGGCAAAGCGAACAAAGCGGATTAAAAGTGGACAAAGTGGACAAAACGAGCAAAGCGGACAAAGCGGGCAAAGTGGGCAAACAAAAGA
>OVAU01003034.1:0-11599 GCA_900406315.1 Biscutella laevigata subsp. laevigata
ACATATTTCTTTAAATCTTCTATTCAAAACTCTCACTAAGTATATATACTAGGAGAGAACCCGCGTACATGCGCATGTGTCGTTTTATATATTTTTTCTATAAATAAAATCACAATAACCTCTTATATATTTTTTTAAAAAATTTACTTTTCCTTATCTCACATATTACCTAATTTTAAATATCTAAATTTTTCAATTTTCGTTTACAGTTTGTATTTCAACATACATTTCATTTATTATACCATAGTTTTATCTAAGTTTTTATTTCTCTTAAAATTTTGTTTATTTTATAATTTTTCATCTCTTTAATATAAGTTAAAGATTATTTTATTTATTATAATATTAATTCATTTTTCTTCACTTTTTTACCTGTGTTAATTTTAACCAATAATTTCTATAATAAATTTAATGGATAATATGTAATATATTAATTGAAGACACATTGCTAAACTAATTTATTTATATTAATCTAGTTATTGTGAAATATGTTAATATACTGAATCTTCAATCAGCGAGCCTCTTACACCCAATATATAACAATCCAAGACCGTGTAAGTAAATGGATATCTTTAGTCAATGGCTTTTCCAAGGTTTTATACGAAGATATAGTTTTCTTGGTCACTTGCTTTTATTTTTCAGGTTAGTTATGGTGGTGTCATACATGATTTTCTATTTACGAGTGTACACATCAGGATCTCCTGGGGCGCTACTCTTATTCTCGAGTTTACTCAACCCAGGGTAAGGTTCTTTCTGCTTCTCTTCCTGATTGGTTGCTTGAATGTCTCTTCTGCTATTGTTTTCCATGCGAGTCTGACTTGATGCACACATTGACCAAGCAGTAATTCATATACTAAGAATTTAATATGATAATTCATCTGCTAATCAACCAATTTTATGATGATTCATTTGCAGATAAAACTTCCATACCAAAGCATCTCGATCGTGTCTAGAGCATTTGAACAACAGTGCAACTACGAAAAAGTCAGACTTGAAAGCAAGGTTTCCTTCGCCGGTACTTATAGAGAGCTTGTGTCTTGTTCCAACAACACACACTCTCAAACTCAAATGTTTGAGATCAGATAAGATAAAAAAGGGTAATATATAAATGTAAAGAGCTTTGAACTCTTAAGCCCAATATATTGGATTCTTGTGTAATTCCTCTTTATTGTTTTTAACGCAGAGCAATGAGCAGACAAAGAAGTATGTGCATATGTTGAATTCGACTTTGCTCCGAAAACAATTATGTTGTGTATGAACAGACGAAGAGATTTAACAGAACAAGGAACATGTTCTTGCAATACACAACACAAACCAGTCATAAACGAGTTTTTGTTAGTACTACTTAATTACTCCCCATAGTTGTAGTGTGATTGGCATAGCTAGATTCATTTTAATTTGTTTCTGGCTTTTGTTTTTTAATGAACAACTTTCGGGCAATATAAATGAAGAGGGTGAAACTCATACCCACATGATTGACAGAATGGTATTTTCAAATTATCTTTTTGTTGTTTGTTGATGCTATTGATGTATGCTTGGATGTATGCATATACTTTTATTGTGTTCCATGAATTTTTGGATAATCATATATCTCATGTTCTTATAGCCTATAGTCGTTTTAAGAGTATAAGACATTTCAATGATTATTTTTCTCTTGTGGTTACAGGCGTTGCAATCACTGTTATCGAAGATCGCCTACAGCTTGAAGTTTGATGTCTTGTACATAGAGGTCACACTGTAAAATAATGTAGCTATATATGAATGGATTGACATAAATGTTTTCTTGATTTATCTAAGATGGTGTACCCGAGAAAATTGAGACGCTTAGAAAAGTAGGGATGCACTTTTGGATGCTGACTTGGTAAAAACAGAATACAACTATACATATTACTCTTTCTGTAATTTTATCTCCCCATATTTGTTGACATCATTTCATGTTTCTGGTTATGTACGTTACAAAGCTTTTCCTATTACTACTTATCATTTTTTACCATATAATCATGTTTATATCAGAGCCTAAAGGTCAACTTCTTATGATTGAAGGAAAAACTGAAGATGCTTCTCGAAGTTTTGGTGAGGGTTTTACTTACACTGTCGATTAGAGGTGCAGAACCTAAGGTTCACCTTACGCTAAAATTTATAATTTTTTCACCCTCGGAACGAGTTCCTGTCGCCTATATTAGAAATTTTATATTATGGGTTGTACATGACATGGCATTTGCTATTGATGGTTGGGCTCTTGAAAATTGCTCTTAAACACCATTGTAAGGGTTTGGTTGTGGAATCGAATCAGGCACAGTTCAAGAAACAAGCCATTGGAAATATAGAGAGAGAGTGAGTGGATTGTTTGGAGTCTTGGACGAAGTAAGAGATGAGGTTTTTGCAAGACAAATTAAGAACAAGAAGATTGGAGAATGAATACGGTGTTTGGATTAATGATTTGGAGGAGACAATGAGTTGGTTATATTTGGAATTGTCGCAATCCCGCATTTTCCCGAAAAGTCGCAATCCCGCGTTTTTCCCGAAAAGCCGCAATCCCGCGTTTTCCCGAAAAGCCGCAATCCTGTATTTTTTCCGAAAAACCGCAATCCCGCATTTGTCCTGAAAAGCCGCAATTCCACGTTTTTCAGGAAAAGTCGTAATCACGCGTTTTTCCCGAAAAGCCGCAATCCCGTGTATGTCCTGAAAAGCCGCAATCCGCGTTTTTTCCGAAAAGTAGTAATCACGCGCTTTTCCCGAAAAGCCGCAATCCCGCGTTTTTCCCGAAAAGCCGCAATCCCGCGTTTTTCCCGAAAAGCCGCAATCCCGCGTTTTTCTCAAAAAGCCATAATCCCACGTTTTTCCCGAAAAGCCGTAATCCCGCGTTTTTCTTGAAAAGCCGCAATCCCGTTGTTTTTTTCCCAAAACGCATTGGGGATAATGAAATCATGAAGTCGTAGTTTTCTACAAAAAATGACTTTTTTGGAAAACAGTAGAATTATGTTTTCCCCGAAAATGTAGAATCACTTTTTTCTGAAAACGTGAAATCATTTTTTGGTGATTAATAAAAAATTGAATTTATAACATTTAGATGTTAGATGCATATACAAAAACGAACAACATATGAATGCAACATCCAGATGCAACATCCAGATGTTGGATGCAGATACAAAAACGAACAACATTTGGATGCAGCATCTAGATGCAGCATCCAGATGCAAATGCAGATGCAAAAACGAACGGGACCTTAGTATAGTCTACCAATTAAAATGGCCCATCAAAATGAAAATAATTGTACCACATCCCACTTCTCAATTTGATGCTAAGTCTTTGAAATACAGACAATATATAAAAAAAAAATACCCTAATTAATATTTAAAGAAATATGCATCATAACCATTTAACATAAAATTATTCTCACTTTAAACTTCGACTGATTCATTCTCCTCTAAAAATATCGTGTTCCATCATCATTTAAAAAGTATCCGATCATTTCTTTTGGGGGTATGTTCATGGGTTCTGAAACCCAAAAATAAATGATAAAAGAATTTAATTGGGAGAATCCATTCTGCAATTAGAATTTTTAGAAAACTCTTAGAATTGGTGACATGACAATTTTTAATTGGAAAAGAGGAAAAAAACAAAAAATTCTCACAGGTGTCTCTTTCTCTTTCGTCTACACTCTCTTTCTCTCTCACCTCTCTCTCTTTGTCTTTCTCTTTGTGACACACTCTCTTTCTCTCTTCTCAATATAAAAATAGAATACTAATAAAATCTTTTAAGATGCCCTCTAAAGAGTATCTCTGATGGATATGGTCTCAATTTTTTTTTTTAATGGTTAACTGGTATTATGAAGAGTTCTGAGCCAAAATCCATACATCTCCCACGGGAATTAAACTTTGTTTAAATCCCTCCCAAGGAGACTCGAACCAGGGCCACTAGACCAAGAGCTCCTTGGTGAGATGGTCTCAGTTGCCTTGCCTGTTTTAGAAAACGTATCCAAACTTGATCATTATCTGCTTTAGAAACTCCTCATCATTTCTCTAGGATACTCTCGAGCTAAAATTCCATATTTGTTTCTAGAAGCATTCTTTGACCTCACATGTGCATTATTACAGGGGAAGATTTATGATTTTTGAGAGAGAAAATACTCATATGTGCATTATTTTTTGACCTCATAATCATCCTCTTCAGCTGTTTTGGTAGACATGTGAACCCTTCCATTGGATGCATCAGCATCGCACACCAACTCACCAACTTCTCATTTTTGGTTGAATCTCGTCTCTTGTATCACATGTCACCGACTATATTCTGCCAAAAATGTCAACTTGTTGTATTTTGCAGTGGAGTTGCAGAAAAGTTTGTGATATTTCCGACTTGCCACGCGATGATTTTTTCCTAATGGAGAATACAACAGCGTATGGCATTTTTCCTCTTCAATTTAGAGAATGAACAAATGGAAAAGTTTCTTTAAACAAACAAAATCATTTTTACCAAGAAAAAACCATTAAAATTCTTCGACGACCTTGGTCACGAGCACGCGATCCCTTCTTACGATGTAGTCATAAGGAAACCAACCTGCGTTTCCTTTACTTTCTCCTTCTGTCTAACCGTTGCTTGTTACATGGAGCAGCAAAAAAGACATGTGAATAAGTCCTCAAGGTCATATATATGTTTTAAGGTTCTTTATGTCATTTGATGTTCTAAAAATATGACTTCATTTTCATGCAAACCGCTCTGATAACAACATAGTCTCCAACCGACAAGCTGAGCTCAAAATCTGAATATGCTAGATACGGGAACATGACCTGTGAAGCAAAAGATACATAGGCAAATCAATGGAGTAAAAAAGATCTTGCTGATATGAAATATTTTTAGTTCACTAACTTCTAAGAAGTACTCCATGGCGTTTGATGTTTCATTACACATTTGAGAAGCAGTGAACCCACTATTGGCTCCTTCATATGAAGGAGGAGAAGGTAACATAGAGAGATATATACCTCTCCTTCTAGCCATTCGATAATCTCAAAGATTCTCGATGATAATTATGCTCTGCTTTAACCTTTTTATAACAAATGTTTTAAGAAGAAGAAAAAACAGAGAGTCAAGGATTTTAAGACAAAAGAACTTATAAACTATACGGAACATTAGCCGCTGAAGTGTTTGGTTTTGCTGTTGATCTTCAACTGCAGCAATTACAGTAGCTGCTTGCTTCCTAATATTGTCAAATTTGATTTAAGATCTTGAAGTTTTGCGTTTACAGATTTCTGCTTCATCGCTAGTTCTCGATTGCCGAGTATTTCTCTAACCTTAGCTTGTAGTTTCTATACTTTAATAGCCTGTGAAGGTTCGAAAAAGGTGGGTTAAAAAAAATAAAATTTTGAAACCAAAAGTTAAAAGAAGCGATCCTACATGAGATTCAACTTCTTGTCGTATATGATCATACCATCGTAGTAGTCGAGCATCCTCCAATGGAGCTCCCATCACCGTTCCTCTTAATGGCTCAGCGACCTAATAACTCCATCATGTAAAACTTAGCTACATTGTTTTTGAATATGTATATGTTTCTTTAAATTAAACGGTTTTGAAACCTGGTCTCAAGAGTCGTAAAGAGGTTTGGAGATTCTCCGTCAGTAGATCTCGCCGCCGTGAGTGATGATGGTAAGTACCTAAAGCTTCCAGCTACTGTAATCTCTGTTTTCTGTATTCCTTCCCGTACGCGAGCTCTAGCTTTAGAGACGCGTCGTCCCCAATTTCTCTCTCTTTGCGGGGAAACGATTCCTTTCGTCAAGTTCTGGGTGGGGTCAATACTTCGTAGATCTTCGAATCGGTTAACCACGTCAGTCGTTACTGAAGTGAAGTGTCCGAGACTTCAGGTGATCTGTTACTGGTCAAGTTCTATTTTTAGTTAGTCAATAAATGTAACAGTGGCTTCCTCATTTATAGGAAGACGTTAGCTTACTAAGTCCTAGTTGCAATAGAGTCTATTTAAGCTTTTGATGTAATCGTCAGTTAGTTGATTCAATTGAAGTTCCTTTTCAGAGAAACACTAAGTATTGTCTGATAACAAGTGGTATCAGAGCGGTTGATTGAATATGAAGGAGAAAGAATGGGTGATCGAGATGCGCAACTGAGCATACCGAAGTTTGATGGAGACTATGAGCATTGGGCGATGCTCATGGAGAACCTGATCCAATCCAAAGAATGGTGGGAGATGATCGAGACAGGAGTCACGTACGAGAGGAACACGATTCTGATCGGAGCTCAACGCACAGAGCAAACACCGCAAAAGCTGAAGGATCTTAAGGTTAAGAGCTACATGTTCGCTTCCATCGACAAGACAATTCTGAAAACAATAGCTAAAAAGGACAGTGCTGGTGACATATGGGAGTCAATGAAATTAAAGTTCTAAGGCAACAAGCGAGTGCAAAGCGCACAACTGCAGCGATTAAGGCGGAACTTTGAGGTGCTTGAAATGAGTGAAGGGAACTCCATTGCAGAATACTTCGCAAGAGTCATGGTGGTAGCGAATGATATGAGGAACCTTGGCGAGGAAATGTCGGATGAGAAGGTAGTGGAGAAGATCTTGCGAACTCTGACAGACAAATACACATATCTCGTATGTGCCATTGAAGAAGCCAAGGACATTAAAGAAATGTCGGTTGATGAGCTTCAAAGCTCTATGTTAGTGCATGAACATAAGCTCACTAAGCACGTGGGAGAAGAGCACGCATTGAAGATTGAGGGAGGAAGAGATCAGGGAGGTTATACTCGTGGAGGAAGTGGTTATCGAGGAAGAGGTAGCTACATAGGAGGACGTGGAGGACGCTCTGGTTATGATAAGAGCGGGATATAATGTTATAAATGCCATAAGATGGGGCATTTCAAGAACGAGTGTCCAAATTGGGAAAAGGGTACAAACTATGCAGAACTGGAGAAAGACGTGCTTCTCATGGCTCAGGTAAACGATATCTATGAATACGTATGGTACTTGGATTCTAGGTGTAGTAATCATATGTGCGGTGTTAGAGAATAGTTTAAGGAATTAGACATGAGTTTCAAGCAGCAAGTGAAATTAGGAGATGATAGAAAAATGGTAGTAGCAGGAAAATGAAGTTTAAGGCTTGAGACTAATGAAATGATGTTATTGATTTCCTCAGTATATTATGTGTCCGTTCTTCGAAATAATATGTTAAGTGTAGGCCAATTGCAGCAGAAAGGAGTTAAAATCACTATAGAAAATGATGTGTGTGAGTTGTGGCACAAACAGCGTGAGAAAGTGATTATGAGATCAGAAATGTCATCAAACAAGATGTTTGTTATATCTGCAGCAATAGACTTTGAGGAAAAACTAGAGATGAACCAGATTGAGAATGAAGAAGAATCAGAGGTCACATGGCATGAACGACTCGGCCACTTGAACGTTAACAGTCTGGAAGTGATGTTTAAGAAACTGATGGTGAGTGGATTACCGAAGGTAGACTATGGAAAAGCAATATGTGAAGTGTGCATGAAGGGGAAACAGATAAGAGAGAACATTCCTAAGAGTAGTCTATGAAAAGCTAGTCGAAGACGTGAGTTGATCCACAGCGATATATGGGGACCCATTTCACATACATCAGAGAGTGGGAGAAGATACATCATCAATTTTATTGATGACTACAGTCACAAGTGCTGGACCTATTTATTGAAGGAGAAGTCTGAGGCATTTAAAAGCTTTAAAGAATTCAGGGCTGTTACAGAAATAGAGGCAGGAGAAGCTTCAGTATATCTGAGAACTAATCGAGGAGGGGAATTCAACTCTAAAGAATTTCAGGAGTATTGCACTACCGGTGGGATCAAGAAACAGTTAACTATTGCCTATACTCCTCAACAAAACAGAGTAGCTGAGAGGAAGAACATAAGCCTAATGAACATGGTGAGGTGCATGTTATTTGGCATGAATGTGCCTCTGAGATTCTGGCCAGAAGCAGCTCAGTATGCAGTGCACATACTGAATCGGAGTCCAACGAATATACTTGAAAATGTTACACCGTCTAAAAAGTGGAGTGAGCATAAGCCTTCCGTAGAACATCTTCGAGTATGTGGGAGTATAGCATATGCTCTTATACCATATGAAAGGAGAACAAAGCTTGAGGAGAAGAGCAGGAAGTGTGTTATGTTCGGTTTTAGCAAAGAATCAAAGGGGTACCGTCTGTATGATCCGGTTAAGAAACGTATCATCATCATCAAAGATGTCAAATTTGATGAGAAGAATGGCTGGAAGTGGGATGAGAAAACAAAAGACAATGAACAGTTCTTAGAATTTGGAGATAATGAGCAAGAAAATCAGACTGATGCAAGAAATGAACAACCTACAATGGGAGTCTCGAAAGAGACTAGAAACGTGAATGGAGAAGAAACAGTGGAGCAGGTTGATACAGGAAATACAAACTATGACACTGAGTCAGAAGAAGTGCAATCAACAGATAATAGAAACCGAGCTGGTCGTAATGTTCTGAAACCTACATGGATGCAAGACTATGTGTGTGGATTAAGAGAAGAGCTCGAAGAAGATGAAGAGCAGAAGAATTGATCGCTTAATTTGTTGCAGAAGGAAATCCACAAACATTTGTGGAAGTTGTACTAGAAGAAAAATGGAGAAGTGCAATGGAGATGGAAATAAAATCAATTGAAGACAACAATACTTGTAAGTTAGTCAATCTGCCGAATGGAGCCAAAGTAATTGGAATTAAATGGATATATAAAACAAAGTTGAATGAGAAGGGTGACATAGATAAGTTCAAGGCAAGGTTGGTAGCTAAGGGGTTTCATCAAACTCAAGGAATTGACTTTCATGAGGTTTTTGCACCAGTTGCAAGGTGGGATACCATTAGACTTGTGTTGGGATTGGCGGCACAGAGGGGCTGGAAAGTAATGCAACTGAATGTAAAATCAGCATTCTTATATGGTGAACTCAAAGAGGATGTCTATGTGGAGCAATCTAAGGGATTTGAAGTTAAGGAGGCAAAAGAGAAAGTATACAAACTGGAAAAGGCATTGTATGGACTTCTACAAGCACCAAGGACATGGTACAATAGAATAGAGAGCTACTTTGAAAAGGAAGGATTCAAGAAGTGCTATTGTGAGCACACACTGTTTGTTAAAGCAGAGAATGGAAGAGTGTTGATCGTAAGTGTGTATGTTAACAATGTCATATACACGAGTGAATGCGATCTTATGCTGAAGAATTTCAAGGTGTGTATGGAAAATGAGTTTGCTATGACTGATCTTGGCTTGATGAAACACTTCTTGGGAGTTGAAGTTATTCAAGATAGTGAATGAATCTTCATTGGTCAAAGACGATATGCATATGAGATTTTGAGAAAGTACAGTATGGAAAACTGTAACTCAGTTAAGAATCCAATGGTTCATGGGATTAAACTAAGAAGGGAAGAGACTGATCCAAGTGTAGACACCACCTCATTTAAACAATTGATTGGCAGCCTCAGGTACCTAACAGCCACTAGACCTGACTTGATTTACTCAGTAAATTTGGTGAGTAGATTTATGGAGAAGATTTATGGAGAATCCCAGAGAAAAACACATGTTGGCTGTTAAACGAATAATGAGGTACGTACAAGGAACCAAGGGATATGGTATACATGTACATGCGTGGAGAAGAAGAACGATTAAGAGGATATGTTGATGGTGACTATGTTGGAGATGAGGAAGACAGAAAGAGCACATCAGGTTACGCATTTATGTTTGGAAAGAGGGCAATTTCATGGTCATCGAAGAAGCAACCAATAGTAACATTATCCACAACTGAGGCAGAGTATGTAACTACTGCAAATGGTGCTTGCCAAGCTGTTTGGCTGAAGAATGTGTTGGAAGAAATTGGTTTTGAGCAGAAGGGAGGTATGACATTGATGTGTGATAATAGGTCGACTATTAAGTTGGCAAGGAATTCAGTTCTTCACGGGAGAAGTAAACATATACATGTCAAATTTCACTTTCTCAGAGAATTAGTCAATGAAGGAGTTATTGACTTAGAGTATTGTTCGACTCAAGAACAGTTGTCTGATTTAATGACTAAACCTGTCAATTAGAGGTGTTTGGAAGGCTAAGGAGGAAGTTGAGAGTGTTATTGAAGGAGAAGTAAACTGAAGGCAAGATGTTTCAGTTTAGGGGAAGGATTGAAGTGAAGTGTCCGAGACTTCAGGTGATCTGTTGCTGGTCAAGTTCTATTTTTAGTTAGTCAATAAATGTAACAGTGGCTTCCTCACTTAAGGGAAGACGTTAGCTTACTAAGTCTTAGTAGCAGTAGAGTCTATTTAAGCTTTTTATGTAATCATCAGTTCGTTGATTCAATTGAAGTTCTTTTTCAGAGAAATACTAATAACAGTTACTGTTAATATGTTACGGAAAAACCGAACAATCACTTTGATTCACCGAACTCAATAAATGCATTCACGTTCATAGAAAACGCCAATACATCTCTCGATCATTCAAGCTTTACAGCTCCAACAATGGAGGAATTGTCACAAAACTCACAAAATTAGAAGAAAGAAACACTCAAAACTCAATTTTCACATGAATCTAACAAATGATTAATAAGCTCATTTATAACTAATTGTAACGACAGTAACGACCTTCCTCCATATAGCTCTAACTCATCATTATTTGCCAGCTCAGATCACTTATTCACTTCACTTGATTTCCTGTAACAAATATTCCCTCCCAAGAGAATCTTTTCCTCAATATTCAAGTGTATGATACTCCACCAATCTCATATTTTTGTATTTAAAACACCAATCTTTGTCAAACCTTTCTCTTTTTGATATTGTAAACTTCCATAGTTTTCCTCCTTCTATGCTCCATCTACCTGACTTTTCAGATCGATAATGGTTTGCTTCTGGTCTTCAAACTCATTCATTTCCTCAAAGGTAGATAGATCAGTCACATGCAGTCTATTCTTGGATGCTACTAGTTGTTCCTGCAACTCTTGTATCTTTCTATTCTAGAATAAATATCATATGGTCTCAAACTTGGTTATTATGCCTTTGAAAGCGTTGTATTTGGCTGCTTCAGTTTGAAAGGTTTTTTCTTTAAGTGGTGATCACACTTATCTTGAACCTGATATCGAAGATTTGCAGATGTTCCAAGAAAACCTCCATAAACCATTGTCGTCTTCAAAAGAGGAGACCTCTTTGGTTTCTGAGCAACAATTAACATTGATTTCATGATTTTTTCGAACCACATACAATGCCTTTGAAGCTCTCACAGCTGCGAAATTGGAAACAACTCCAACACCAGCATGCCCCACCACTAACACTAACTAAAGCAATTCTAAGATTCAGATTCCACTCTCTTCCCGCAAGAATTTTCTGAAATGAATTTTCCAAACCAGTAATGAAACAATTATACCAACGATCATTAATGTGTTTGAATCTACATTTTAATCCATCCACATTCATTTTCTCTTACATTTTTTCTGGTTCCAATTTATTAGCAGAAGTGAGCATGACTTCAACAAATGAATTCTTGAGCAAGGTTGACATCTCATTATGCTGGTAACGATGCTTGGTGATGAGATTGGTTTTTTTATGGTGAGAGTGGTGATGATGGATGTCGTTGTTGT
>OVAU01003035.1:0-11599 GCA_900406315.1 Biscutella laevigata subsp. laevigata
TAATGATCCTAAAACTATACAAAAATCATGCATATCACCAACCTATCATAACATTCATGTTTGCTTTCTCCACCTCTACAAACTAGAATCAAGCCATAAACATACCATACTTTGAAGTGTTCGGTCTTTGTAGCGGCTTGTAATTGTATTTGCCCTTCCCCTCGTTGCTTTGTTCTTCTTATGTTGAAGTTGTTGGTGATTTCTTCCCGGAACAATGCCTCGGGATTCCCATTATGTCGAAATGTGTTCATTGCAACGTCTAACCTTCTCCCCTCAACATCAGTTCCGAACAGTGGAACAAATGAGAGTTGATGCAGAGGACATTGTCGACGAACGATAGATGATTTCTAGTGCATGTTAATGACTTTTGACATCATACTCAGCCGTACACCATCAAGCAGGGAAGCCTTGACCATCCGTAACATAATTTCTTCGAGGGGTTTGTCGTCTAAAATCAGTCAGAGAAACTGGAGGTCTTCTCGCCATCTTCAATAGGAAATTTGGTATCTCTGTTTTTCGTTTCACTATGTTTTTTTCTTAATAAAGAGAAGGAGATGTGTGATTAATGAAAAGGTCTCAATTAATGTTGGTTGTGTTGATGCAAAATGGTAAAAATATTTAATTGGTTTATTTAATGAAAAAGGATGAGTGTTTGATTGGGTTTATTTAATTGAAAATGGATGAGTGTTTAATTCGGTTTATTTAACTGATTTGATATAAAACGATACAAATGTGGGTCGGTAATACAAACGGTGCGTAATGATTAAAAACTGGACGTCGGTGGAAAATATGTACAACTGGACTACTATCTTCGACTTAGTTATGCATGGGGATATCATGTTCGAATGTTGAATTTCATATGCCCATAATAAAATAGGCCCAAAATTTTGTAAAAGCGTAATCGAATTAGATAAGGGAACAATTGCAATATTGAATGAAGTCTAAAACCAAATATAACTGACGTTATAAGCTGACGTTATAAGCTGACGTTATGAGTTTTTGTTAATTTTGTTAAGTATAAAAGGGAAAAATAGAAAACAAAACCCTAAGTGTTCATAAGGACGTTTTTAAGTTAGTTTATTTTAAGTTTCTGAGTTTTTAGATCTGAGTTGTTCTTAGACACTTGTTAAAGACTACTTGTTGATTTTCTATTGTAATTCCCTTTTTTTAGATTCCTTCTATTCTTATTTGATGGTTTCTTACTTGATTTTCTGATATATAATCTTTCTCTCAAACCATGTCTAGAAACTATCTAAGTGTTCTAGGAATGGATTATGAGTAGTCTCATATAACTTGTGGATTAGGGTTAGAAATGTGTTGATTTGATTGCTAGGGATGGTTTGTGATTGAATAGAATAATTGCCTTCATCAGATTCATAACCTTAATGCTAGAATAGGATTAGCTAACCTAATATAGATCATAGGAAATTTATTGCGCGAAAGGTGTTTGATAGAATTCCTAAACTAGGTGAATCTGTTGTTTATTGTTTTTTTTCCAAGAGATTGTTTAAGAACTGATAAATTATTGCATGGAATTGTGTTTATTGCTTCCTATTGTGTCGATTGCCAAGAGATTGTGTAGTTGCATGATTGGGAAAGAGATTTCTATCACTAGGATGAATTAGCTTGAACTCGATATTCCTAGACATAAGATAAGCATGATTGAGTGAATTGAACCATAACTAGCATGAAATTGACTATCCATTTCGATTGCCCTGGTACATGAGTTAACTTTATTTCTGATTTTCATTTCATTCGATATTGTTGGCTTTCTGTTGACTTTAGTTGACTTTTGCCTTATTGCTTATTTCGATTTAATTATTGCATAGGATTTTTTAGTGGTAGAAAAAATCGATCAGTTCTGCTTAGACTTAGTAAATTCATCATATAACTAGTGTGTCATCTCCTTCCTAAGTTGGTTCGACATATCCTTTACCACTACACTTAGTCTTTTAACACGAAAAAATAGTTTATCAACAACTATGTTTAGTTATTTGAATTTCTTAAACTTTTTAAGTTTCCGCCGGCAGGAATGTTCAATTTTTTGTGATTTCTGATTTTTTCCAATATTTCACCGCCCTCCTTTCTTCTTTGTTACGCTCTATCATTTCGTCTTTCCATTTATATTGCTTGATTCATAACCCCATTTTAGAGAGAGAGGGAGAAACTGCGAGATCGAGAGAGAGAAACAGAGAGATCGAGATAGAAACAAAGAGAGTTCGAGCGGGAAATATGGGAATATTCAGTCATTTGGAGATTAAGGTATGCTACATCGATCAACATAATCCTGGGAGAGTGTAAGTCACCTGCAAGTCACGAAGGTAAGGATTTTTCTGTGTGTTTGATTTCTTCAGTCTTGGGTTTGTACTATTCGAAATTTGTAATTTGTGTAGAGTGGTGGCGGGATGATGTTGCGCAAGAAGAAATCTGATTCATGAAGGAAATAAGGAACAATCGACAAAATCCAAGACATCGTAAAAAGGAAAACGAAAAGGTTTTAAGATGAAACATAAAGTTATGCTAATTACGAAATTCCATATTATGTTTTCGTATTATGTTTCCGTATTATGTTTATGTTTTCATACTATGTTTATGTTTGAACTTAACTCTAATGAGTAAAGTTAATTTTGAAAAATGTTTAATTTTGAAAAAAGACCCAAAAAGGCCTAAATTGAGTATGAAAGGCTCAATCTAACTTAGTAGACTAGTTGTACAACATTTCCACCGAAGACAATCATTTCGTATATTTTTACACGTTTTGTATCACATAATTCTTAAATTACCCCCCTTTATCATTAATTGCAACCCTTCATTAAACCTTTTATTCTCCTCTTTTTTCTCTTAAGTTGTCTTCTTCAAGATAGGAAAAAACAGAGTTAGAAGAGTGAGACGGAAGAAAACAAACATAGTGAAGATGTTGTAGTTAGGGTTTAATGAAGGGTTTAACACAAAGAGACATCTAATTATCTGCAAGTGCATTGACGATCAATTGTTGTAGTTAGGGATCGAATCCACACAGACTAAAGACTAACACAAAGAGACAGGCAAGACTGAGTAATGACTAAGACAAAAAGAAATGTTGATTTAACAGGCAATGGTGAAGTGATGAAAGCAGTAAATAAAACAACGAGGGTAATAATCGGATAAACAAGCAATCAGACCTATGGTTTAAAAGGGTTTTTTGGCGGGAACAGTTCAGATATGTGGTTGAGAAAAGAATTGGGGATCTACAAAACAAAAATTAGATTCTGGACTAACTCTTTGAACACCTCGCGTTTGTCACTCAACGCTCAGTAAGAGCAATAACCAATAGTGACTCTAATTTGGTCTACCTCACTGGGGCTGATCGATCATAGTCGTCAGGCTGGATCGATCAATTCCAAACTCTTCTAATTACTGGTTTGGGTGATCCAATTTGGTGCTTGTCAGGCTCGGATCCACCTTAGCATAAACTTGATTTTTCAGGTCAAGTCAGGCTTTCAAATCAGTAGTTAGGAGAGGATCCTTGAAAATCCTTTAGATGCCAATCTCAGTGATTCAATTTGTATTTTGTTTCATGGGCCTCGATCTGGGCTTTGTATGTTGGGCCTCGTTTTGAGAAAATAAAGAATTTAGTTCTAAAAAAATATATATAAAATGAATAATAATATAGCGGAATTGTAGAATGATCTGCTAATAATTACATTTGCATGTACTAGATTTTAAATAGAATAATAAATAAAATGCTAAAATATGATTTCGGAATATCAATATGCTTTTTATATCATAGATATCTCTTAACACATCTTATGTTCAGTGGAATCAGTTTTTGGAAATATAAAGCTTGAAAACTTGATGGAAATCTTGTATATAAACAAAAAAAAAAAGCAAAATCAAAGTAATATGTAAAACGTCAAAATTGGTATACTATTTATATAATTTTTCCTTTGCATTCAGTTTATTTTCTTATTTTATTTTAACATATCTTAAATATTTCTATTTTATGTTTTGAATGCATGTATATACAGTATAAATGATAGAACATATCTACAAAACTAACAAAAGGCTGTAATTGATCGCTTCATGAGTTTGATCTATCCTTTGGAAACTTACACACACTTTCGACAGGTCAGTTTACTTATGAGGTTAGACTCAAATGTTTCGTTACCCAATCAACCACCTTATCTTAGAATTGTCGGGACCAAAAGCTTTAGAATATCAAAATTAAAAAAAAAAGTTATACATTACCGAAACATACGATCTTTCAAATTCTTCTTGATAATGACATCTCTGTAAATTTATTTCTTGAATTAATTTCCAACAACCAATAAAAAAGAAGATTATAAGAAAATAAAATCACATTGAAACCAAAAGAAGAAAAGAAAGGTCCACTTTGGTTAAACAGAATCTCAGCAACTACAATGAATCCCACTCTCTGTGGTTCTCATTCCTCAAACTTAGATCCTCTCAAATCTCTTAAACTACTCTACTTCCAATTTTTATTTTTATTTGTTATGGATAATATCTTTTCATAGATCTTGTCATAATCAGACAGTTCATGGATAGATCTTTAGTTGGATAACAAAATCGATATGAGAAAAAGAACATTGACCCACTTGTTAGCTTGAAAGCTACTTTTAAGATAGCATGTTTTGATATAATATTGTGTTAAAATATTGTTATTGGAGTATATTAATAGTCTCAAGTACACATTGATTCTCAGTTAGGTCTCTAATAAGAAATATGATTTATTATTATAATCATAATTCTACCTTATAATGTGGTTTTAAAGTAAACTATTTTTTTTGGTAATGTTATACATTAAAGTTATATTTGGTAATAAAAAATGATTGGTATAATAGAATAAATTTAATTTCAAAGCTAATAAGTTTTGAGTTTGAGATTGCGAGCTTTAACTTTGAGAAGTTTCTAAAGCTAATAAGAAAAGTCGTTCTTATAATATGAGTCTTTATATTCTACAATTGGTATCAGAGCCGATAACGAGCTATGGGAGAAGTAGTTCCAACGACTGGAAAACCGAAGGAAGGCGGTGGAACTTCGTATATCCAATGCCCATGTTGACAACAACAAATTAGAATGAAGATTGCACTGAAGATACATAAGGTGTGGGAGATCATAGAAATAGGCACGTGTGAAGGAGAGAAAAACGATATGGCTATGAGATTATTGTTCTAATCGATTCCCGAGAATCTTGTCATGTAGTTAGGGGAATTAGACTCGACAAAGACGGTCTGGGAAGCAATAAAAATGAGGCATGTCGGAGCAGAGAGAGTCAAGGAGGCGAGGTTGCAGACCTTAATGTATGAGTTCGACCGAATTAAGATGAAAGAGACAGAGAAAGTTGACGAGTTCAACGGAAGGTTGGCTGAGATCTCGTCTAAGGCAGCCGCTCTAGGAGAAGTCATTGAAGAATCAAAACTAGTCAAGAAATTCCTCAAGTGCTTGCCAAGGAAGAGTTACATTCATATTGTAGCTTCTCTTGAACAAGTACTTGATCTTAAAACAACTAGTTTTGAAGACATAGTAGGTCGACTAAAGGCATACGAAGAAAGGATTAACGAAGAAGAAGGAGTACAAGAAGATGATCAAAGTCAACTTCTATACACCAATTCGGAAGGTCAAACACACTGAAACCAGGGAGAGTACAACACGGAGTCTAGAGGAAGAGGACGAGGAGGACGTGGTTTGAGAGGAAAAGGCCGTGGAACCAAAGATATGTCCAAAATCATGTGCTACAGGTGTGACAAGATGGGTCATTATGCTGCAACATGTCCTGATCAGTTACTTAAGCTGCAAGAAACCGAGGAGAACGAAGATGATACGCACGACGCTGATGAATTAATGATGCATGAGGTCGTTTTTCTGAATGAAAAAGAACTGTTCACCAGCTGAGTATGAGACGAATATAGATCAAGAGACAACGTGGTATCTTGACAATGGAGCCAACAATCATATGAGCGGTGATCTAAGATATTTTACTCAAATCGACGACAAAATCAATGGAAAAGTAAAGTTTGGTGATGATTCTCGGATATACATCAAGGGAAAGGGTTCAATATCCTTTGTTGATATGAATGGAGAAGCAAGAGTTATGACAAACGTTTACTATATTCCTGGTCTAAAGAGCAATATTATCAGCCTAGGACAAGCAACAAAATCTGGATGTGACATAAGACTAAAGGGAGAAGATCTTACGATACATGGCCAAGATGGAAAGTTGCTAGTTCGAGCAAGAAGGTCACGAAACATGTTATACAAGGTTCATATGGGAATGAGAGATAACTTCATATTGAACCTAAGCAAGGTGAGCGACACGGGCAAGTGGCATGCTCGTATGGGACACGTGAACCATGAAACGATGAAGCTGATGATCGAAAAGAAACTTATTGAAGGAGTACCTGCAGTGGACTTGTAGAAGGAGATATGTGGATCATGCCTTCTTGAAAAGCAAGCAAGGAAGCCGTTCCCAGCTACCAGCTCACATCGATCTACCAAGGCTCTTGAGCTCGTCCACGAAGACCTGTGTGGACCAATAATGCCGACAACATCAGTTGGTAATCAATAAGTGTTCGTACTTATTGATGATTGGTCTAGGTATATGTGGACAATCTTACTAAAGGAGAAGAGTGAAGCTTTGGACAAGTTCAAGCGATTTATGACCCTGGTAGAGCGCGAAACCGGAACACATATAGGAACGTTTAGGACTGATTGGGGGGGGGGGGGTTTGTATCACACGAGTTCAATACATATTGTGACGAATCATGAATAAAGAGACATCTTACCGCTCCATACACGCCAAAACAAAACGGCGTGGTTGAAAGGTGCAATAGGACACTAATGGAGATGACTAGGAGTATTCTCAAGCATATGCATATGCCTAATTATCTGTGGGGAGAAGGGATACGTCACTCTACGTACTTGATTAATCGAATAGCAACAAGAGCATTGAAGAATCGCACCCCATACGAAGTTCTACGATCAAAGAAGCCCAACATCAGTCAGTTGTGAATATTTGGCTGCATTGGATACGCAAAGATAGAAAAACCTCATCTGAAGAAGCTAGATGACAAGTCGAGAGTTCTAATCCACATAGTAACATAACTTAGATCCAAAGCCTATAGACTACTCGAACCGATAACTCGGAAGATAGTAGTGAGTCGTGATGTGGTGTTTGATGAAACCAAAGGTTGGAATTGGTGGCGGAGTGGCTCGGATCGAAGTGACGAAGGAGCTTTTAGCATTTAACTCGGTCGATTTGGCAATCATGGCATACTTGGAGAAGTAAGAGAGAACAAGGCATCCGATGAACAAGACAAAGATGATGAGATGGAGAACGTCGAGCTGCTGCCTCAGAACCACATAACGAAAACTATCGAGCATGGTGATGAACCACTCGATAGTGGCTTATCAGAACCGGGTCTGGTTCTAAGGAGATCCACCAGACAAAGTCGGGCTCCTGCTTACCTTGATGATTATGTCCGCTTGGCTGAAGAAGAAGGGATCAGATTACTTCTCAGTATGGATGATGAACCATACAATTTCTTTGAAGCAGCAGGGTTAACCGAGTGGATGAAAGCTTGTGAGGACAAACTCAAAAGCATTGAGAAAAATCAGACTTGGACCCTCGTCGAATGTCCAGATGGAGTCAAACCAATTGGCTTGAAGTGGGTGTTTAAGCTGAAAAGAAACGCAGATGGAAGTATCAATAGGCATAAAGCTAGAGTAGTTGCAAAAGGATCTGTTCAAAAGCACGAAATAGATTATGATGAAGTATTTGCACTGGTCGCAAGACTTGAGACTATCCGACTTTTTCTCAATCTTGCTGCAACACATGGATGGGAAGTTCACCATCTAGTCGTGAAGATTGCGTTCCTCAATGGACACCTGAAAGAAGTAGTCTATGTCACACAACCAGAAGGATTCGAGAACAAGGGTGAAGAAGAAAAGGTTTACACATTACACAAAGCGTTGTATGGTCTGAAGCAAGCACCTAGAGCTTGGAATATCAAGTTAAAATTCGATATTAAGTGAGCTGAAGTTCACCAGGTGCACAAAGGAACCCTCAGTATATAGAAGAGAAGAGAAGGAGAGCATTCTACTCGTTACTGTGTACGTCGATGATTTGTTTGTGACAGGTTCAAACAAACATGTCATCGATGAATTTAAGGAGGAGATGTCAACTAAATTCGACATGAGTGATCTCGGAAAGTTGGCATATTACTTGGGAATGGAAGTTCTACAGCGCGGTGGAGAAATCACGGTCGTTCAATGTCGGTATGCCACGGAAATCTTGGAAGAAGCCGGCATGAGCGAGTGCAACTCAACATATATACCGATGGAAGCTGGTTTGAAGCTGTCAAAAGCAGAGGAGGAGAATGACATTGATGCAACACAATTCAGGAAGAAGGTTGGATGTCTAAGATTTCTGCTTCATACAAGACCCGATATTGCTTTTAGTGTAGGTATATTATAAGCAAATACAAGCAGAAACCTAAGAAGTCTCATGGGATAGCTATGAAGCAATGTATGAGGTACTTACGGAGAACAATCAATCACGGGTTAACATTCGAAAGAGCAAAGACAAAGATACCAAGACTAATTGGCTACAACGACAATAGCTACAATGTTGATCTAGATGATGGAAAGAGCACAACATGGCATGTTTTCTATCTTGGAGAAAGTTCAATCTCATGGTGTTCTCAGAAGCAAGAGACTGTAGCATTATCATCGTGTGAAGCTGAGTTTATGGCTGGAACAGAAGCTGCAAACACAAGCTATTTGGTTGTATGAGTTGGTAAGCGAGATCACGGGTACTGAGAGCAAAAAGGTGACCATTCGTCTAGACAACCAATCGGCCATAGCCCTTACAAAGAATCCAGTGTTTCATGGGCGAAACAAGCACATTCACACAAGATATTACTTCATTCGGGAGTGTGTTGAGAATGGACAAGTTGAAGTCTAACATGTCCCTGAAAATCTTTAGAAAGCAGACATTCTGACGAAAGCACTTGGACAAGTCAAGTTCAAAGAGATGAGAGATCTCATTGGAGTTCAGGATGTGGAAGAGAGGTTCAAGCTTAATATTGACTTAAGCTTGAAGCTAAGTTTAGGATAAACATAGGGTCTTAGATTTATGAGTAGATAAATCTAAGATAATAAATGAAAAGGAAAGTGTAGTTTCCTATTCCTAATTGGATTGGAGTGAGTCTAATCCTTATATAAGAGATATCAATGTTGTGATATCCTTATGAGTTTTGAGTTTGAGATTGTGAGCTTTAGTTTTGAGAAGTTTCTAAAGCTAATAAGAAAAGTCGTTCTTATCATCTGAGTCTTAATATTCTACAAGTCATCTCCTCACCTATAAATCGATGTTTTTGCTCCATCACAAAGATATCATCATAAACTTAAGAAACTTAAGTGAAAACACAACATTAAAGAAAGAAAGGCTTATACGGAGATGAGAGAAGCACCAATCTTCTATTAAAGATCAAAATCACCTCCATAACCGTTCACGAAGATTTCCGCAATCTATGAATAGAGGTAACCCGTAAACTTTCTTAATGGTCTATTATGCGATTAATTATAAGTCTAAAGATCTTAAGGTTCATGTATCTCTTATGTATGTATATAATTGATATTTACATACATAGAAAATTATGCTTACAAGGTCAAGAATCAAGTGGTTGAGTCCTTCTACAAAGTTCTTCTTTTTTTCTTCATGGAGACTTGCAAGAAGAAGTCTACATGAGCCAACTCGAAGGTTTTATTGCCAAAGGACATGAAGGCATGGTCTGCAAATTAAAGAAATCAATATATGGACTAAAACAAGCTTCGAGGCAATGGTATCTAAAGTTTGATGAAACCACTACGGAATTCGGTTTCAAAAAAAACTTAGTAGATCCATGTATATACCTCAAGATCAATGGGAGTAAGTTCATATTTTTGGTTCTGTATGTTGATGATATCTTATTGGCCAGTAGTGATCTTGGTCTATTACGTGAGACCAAGAATTATCTCTTAAAGAACTTTGAAATGAAAGATATGAATGAGGCATCCTATGTAATAGGAATTGAAATATTCCTTGATAGATCACTTGGAGTTTTTGGGTTGTCTTAGAAAGCATATATCAATAAAGTTCTTTAGAGATTTGACATGATGATGTGTTCTTCTAATATCGTTCTTACGCAGAAACGTGACAGGCTTGATCTTAAGCAATGTTCGCAGAAGGAGATGGAACGTAATGAAATGGAGAGATACCCTTATGCATCTCTCGTCGGAAGTTTGATGTATTGATACACAGGTGCCTAAGGAGACCGATCAAGAGGAGGTCAACCTTGAAGTTCCCATTGGACCAGTGACTGGTGCACAACCTACGAGGTTGTCTACAGCCATTATGAAGATCCTAGAGGAGCTAGAAACTCATTGCCAACACTTGGAGATGGAGGAAGACCCGATCATGCATCACTTCCTCATAACCTCTTCGAATAGCTAAGACGGGCAATGAGGTCTTCAGGGGTACTCTTCCTACCAATGGAGTTTGTCCCACTTGGTTTACCCATTGGAGGTTTGACGAGGCCCATTGCACTAGACTTCACCATCAATACCGCACCAAAGAAGTCATTTCAGACCATCTTATGACCGTTGGAAATGTTCTTTGGCTTTATCTCTTATGCGTTGCATTTTGGCATCCTTCCTTTCCCTTTAGGGTTTTATTTCTTTCACAAGAAAAGATTATTTAAGAATATGTAGCCGTTTTAGGCATTTTAACTTTCAACCTTTAATGATATGAGATTTCTCTCTCTCTTTGAAAGTTTATACTAAGGATGCGTCATATTCCTTAGGGTTTTGGTGTGTCATATCCAAAACCAAACCTTTCTCTCTAAAAGCTTTGATCTTTCCACCATTTTCACATTTCGCGAGTCATCGGCAATATTTCCATCCGTCATTTATCTTCGGCCGGCCGTGAAGACCCTCAATCATTTCCATCAGTCTAAACGCGGCGTCTCCGTAGTTTCTCTCGACTGTTCCTCCTCATTTCATCCAATATTAGAGCTTGCAAAGGATCGTGGCATTTTCAGTTGATTTGGTCGAAGGAACGTGAAGACATTCTTTTGTACGGCACGCGTGACGTAGTCACAGCCGTACGCCGTGGCCACCATTCTACTCCACCGACCTAATCACCCCTTTTCCCACATATCTCTCGATTATATCTCATCCTTTTCCCCATAGAGTGCTTATACAAAGTTTCGCAGCGTTTTGAGTTGATTAGGCTGTGAAACTATTCTTCATTTGTCGTTGTACGGCCGGCGTTGCCGTACGCGGCCGTACTCTGAGGCCCTTTTCAACTTCGATGACTGTTTCCCTTCTTTTCCTCAATCTCATTCGACTATTTCTCTTATTTTGTCATAACTTAGAGATTTGACGAGTTTTGTTGCGTTTGCCCACAACAGTTGTCGGAAGACGCATCATGGCCACCACTCCACGGCGGCCGAAGGCGTCTTGAGTTGTCAAGTGAGTTCGATCATTAAGGGGGCGTGTATCATGTATGCTCAAGTATGTGATGAGATTTGTTTTGGTGGTGTGGTGATGATGATGGATC
>OVAU01003036.1:1282-11598 GCA_900406315.1 Biscutella laevigata subsp. laevigata
TACTTGTCCAGATTTCTTTTCTTTGAAATTTGTCTGACCTTTTGGAAAGTAAAACTCTTGTTCTCTAATACATACCCAGCCAATAAAATGAGGACGAAGACCATTTCATTAACCAAGAAATATAATACAACAACGGCCACAACTGGTGCGTGTATAATCTACAAAAGATATATCAATTTCACGTAATTTTCCAAATTGACAAAATTTTAATATTTTTAAAAATATCTCAAATTTATGTTCAAAATCTATCAACAAACATGATTTTTCAAAATAATAAATTATAGTATTTTACAAAATCTCTCAAATTTTATATACTGATATCCGTCAAATTAACTTTGTATCTAGATTATTATCCATCAAATTAACCTAGCATCTCAAAATACAAAATTTTTAAGATTTAATAATATTTCCCAGTTTTTGGACTATCATTCACTAAATTAATCANCTGATATCCGTCAAATTAACTTTGTATCTAGATTATTATCCATCAAATTAACCTAGCATCTCAAAATACAAAATTTTTAAGATTTAATAATATTTCCCAGTTTTTGGACTATCATTCACTAAATTATAATCATTTTCACATAATAAAAATTCTAGTACCTATAATATGATGTAATCATGAACATTCGGATATTCGGTTTGATACATTCAGTTTTCGGACATTTCAGATANGTTTTTGGACTATCATTCACTAAATTAATCATTTTCACATAATAAAAATTCTAGTACCTATAATATGATGTAATCATGAACATTCAGATATTCGGTTTGATACATTCAGTTTTCGGACATTTCAGATATTGATTTTAGTATCCATATAAGATCCGAGATGATTTCGTTTCGGTATTCATTTGGTTCGGTTTCAGATACTTAGAGAGGAACCGAAAACTATCCGGAAATTTTCGGTTTGGTTTCGGTTTAGTCTAATCCGGAAAATAATAATTGGAATAAACTAAAAAAAAATAAAAAATCAATTATTTGGTTCGGTTTCCGCTAGATATATTCAATTTTCAGATATTTTAGATTATTTGCATTAAAATCCATACGATTTTTTATCTTTAATACCCAAATAAATTTAGTTTAGTCTAAGTTCGGTCCATTACGATCTGATTTTTTGCCACTAATATTAAGGGCTGGGAAAANTAAAAAATCAATTATTTGGTTCGGTTTCCGCTAGATATATTCAATTTTCAGATATTTTAGATTATTTGCACTAAAATCCAGACGGTTTTTTATCTTTAATACCCAAATAAATTTAGTTTAGTCTAAGTTCGGTTACGATCTGATTTTTTGCCACTAATATTAAGGGCTGGGAAAATTAACCAAACACCAAATAACTGAACCAAAACCGACCGAAAATTAAGAATCAAAACCGAACCAAAACCGGAGAAAAAACCGAACATGAACATAAAGTAAATTGATACCCCAAATATCTGAATTTTAGTCTAATATTGAATATTTATTAGTATTATATATATTTGATATATTTTAAGTGTGTAATATTTTTTGTTTAGATATTTAATTTTTTTTTTCAATTTATGTTTATTAGTGTGAAGAATTTGAATTTTCATTTTAAATATTAACTTTTTAATTTTTAATATTAATAATATATTTTCGAATATTTGAACTCAAACCGAACTCCCTTACCACCGAATAGAAATCAAACCAAATGAAAAATTAATTGAATGGATTCTACGAACTTAATTCATAAAACCGTATAGTATAGTTAGTACTCGAATCCGAATAGATAGCGCAACTCCCACCCATAAATACTAGGATGTATCTATACCTAAAATTAAATTCCAGCTCCTAGAATTCATCTACATACTTCCTCTTCTTTGCCTCTTTTTTTTTTTTTTTTTTTTGTAANTGGTAAATTCTTCTTTGCCTCTTCTCCAACCATCCGTCTTCCCCTCTCTTTCACAACTCTTAACCAACCTCCTTGTTCGTTTCATGCTCATATGGCGTCTAGGAGAATTTTGAAGTCTGCTCCGGCAGCTATCAGATTTACATATTCCAGGTCCTCTCTCCTCGCCACTTCTCGTGCTATATCTACCTCTGCTCAGTATTATAGCTCCCGTTCCTTGCTCAATTCCTTTCTTCTCTGGCCTAATTCCTTGATCGGAGCCACCGGCTTTCCCTCGGTTGCTCATGGTCATCTGCTCCCTCTTTCTCTTCGGTTCCCTTCTTTGCGTCGCTTCTCGGCCATGGCAGCTCAGGTTATGTTCCTTTTCATGTGGATTTTCATAAATATTGTTTCGGTTTTTGTATTGGTCACTTGTCATCAACGCGATTTTTATGGATTCTCATATGACATGGCTAAACTCAATAGAGAACGTTAACACCTTTTCATTGATCTTGGAATTTTCCGTATTGATTCTTATAATCTCGTGAGAGTGTGTTCGATGGGTTTTGCTTTGTAAATGTATTTTTTCCAAAGAGAGGGCTAATTTGTCGGGGTTTTTTTTCCATGTAGACTAATCAGAATGAGTATACAGAGACGGCATGGAAAGGGATTATCAATGCCTTTGATGCATCTCGTCTTTCCAAACAACCGGTTGTGGAATCCGAACACTTGATGAAAGCTCTTTTGGAGCAAAAAGATAGTATTGTCTGGAGAATATTTGCAAAGGCTGGAATCAATAATTCCTTTGTTCTGCAGGCTGCAGACTGCATATCAAAACGACTAAAGGTGTTCATTACCAAACAAAAAAAACTTTTAAGTTGTTTCAGTGAACAGTGATTCATATGCTTTTCTTATTCTCACTTGTCTATTTGGATTAACTTTATTTTTTGTGATCGGTTAGGTTACGGGTGATACCAGTTGTCAGATATTTGGGTCGTCTCTTAATGTTATATTGGAAAATGCACACAAGTATAACAAAGAGTTTCAAGATAGTTATGTTTCAGTCGAACACCTTCTTTTGGCCTTTTATTCAGATCAAAGGTTTGGACAAGAATTTTTCAAGATTCTGAAACTTAAGGAAGATGCTCTTAAAGAGATTATTAAAGATGTATGTGGTAACCGACGAGTAACTGATCAAAGTAAGTATTGTGTTGCTTGCGCTTCAAATATACCTATTGTGTATGATGTTATTCTTATGGCGAATTTGAACTTATCCTACTTAGAGGCTATGATCAAAGAATCGATTGAAAAAAAAGAATAAAAGATAATATCTATATCTCATTAGATGTTTTGTTACCCCGCTTCTTTTTATGTATATTTTAGTGGTTAATCACGTGTAGATCCTGAAGGAAAATATGAAGCACTTGAAAAGTATGGAAGTGATTTAACTGAGATAGCTAAACGAGGAAAACTCTATCATGTCACTGCATGGGATGATGAAATTCAGGGTTGTATTCAGATATTATGCAAGAGGACAAAAAATAATCCAATTATAATTGGTGAACCTGTTGTAGGGAAAATTGCAATTGCAGAGGGGTAAGACGTTATATTCCTTGTTTCTCTTTTCTTTTGTATTATCTCTGAAAATTTAGGATATTACTCTCTTCAGAAGAATTTACTTATAGAAATTAATATTTTTAGATTGGCCCAGCAAATTGTGCGAGGAGATGTCCCTGAACCTCTCTTAAATCGAAAGGTTTGTTCTATGAAATTAATTAATCGTGCTCCAATTTTGTTTTCCTTATTTGCCTGAAAGACGGTTATATTTGGTTTACACGTTCTTAGTCAAAGGGGGCTAGGAGGAAGATTTTAACATGGTTGTTTTATCATTTAGTTAATTTCTCTAGATTTGGGTTCCTTGCTCGCTGGAACAAAATTTCGAGGAGAATTTGAGGAAAGGTTAAAAGTAGTACTGGATGAAGTAACGGCTTCTGATGGGCAAATAATCTTGTTCATAGATGAGATTCACACTATAGTTGGTGCAGGTAACTTTTTTATATGTAACATTTTTTTTATACACAGTACATGTATCGATATTCTACACTGCCTTGTTTATATGTTTTGTATAAATGGTTTTGATGGTTAGATCTCTATCTAATATTTTTCACCTCTCATCAGCTGAAAATCTAAGTCTGCCAAGTTTTTTTGTCTTTATGTCTTGGCTGACATTAATGCTTTGTTATTGTGAAGCAAACTAATAAGGTTATATTTTTTCTTTTGTGTAGGAGCTTCTTTTGCAATGAATGCAAGCAATCTTTTGAAGTCAATGCTTGGGCGAGGCGAGCTGAGATGTATTGGTGCAACTACATTAACAGAATACCGCAAATGCATAGAGAAAGATTCATGTCTAGAACGTAGGTTTCAGCAAGTGTTTTGTGGCCAACCAACTGTTGAAGATACTGTATCGATTCTTCGTGGGTTAAGAGAGAGATACGAGCTACACCATGGTGTTAAGATTTCAGATGCTTCTCTTGTTTCAGCAGCGGTTCTAGCAGACCGTTACATCACTGAGCACTTTTTGCCAGACAAAGGTATACACCCGCAATGTTTCCTGTTTCTTTACTAGTTTTTCTTGGAAAAATGTTCCGTTTGTCACTGAAAAACCTTGGCATAGCATTGTTTCCTTAAGATGAAGGTTCCTTGTTTCAGCTATTGATCTTGTTGACGAAGCTGCTGCTAAACTTAAGATGGAAATCAGTTCTAAACCAACTGAACTTGATAAAATAGACAGATTTGTGATCAAAGTGGAGATGGAGAAGCTTTCTTTGAAAAATGAAACTGATAAAGCTTCTAAAGACCGGCTACAAAAGATTGAGAATGATTTGACCACGCTCAAACAGAAACAGAAAAAACTCAGTGAGCAGTGGGAGCAAGAAAAGTCTCTCATTACCAAAATACGATCGTTTAAAGAAGAGGTAAAATCAATATTCTTCACCTTGATCTTTGAGATTTGGTTCATTTTTGAAATTAAAGGATAGATTTATATGCGCCCTTTCAGCTTTTGTGGTTGTAGTGGTTTATTGTGATTGTGGTATATATCAGCCTTAATGTTGTCCTAAACATGGTATATGTTCCACAGATTGATCGAGTGAATATGGAAATGGAATCTGTTGAACGTGGATATGATCTAAACCATCAGGTTGAGCTTAAGTATGGAATCCAATGCCAATTAGAAGAAGCTGAGAAGAATCTCACGAACTTCCGACAGTCTGTACAGTCAATAGTTCGTGAAGAGGTAACCGATCTTGATATAGAAGAGATAGTAAGTGAGTGGACTGGTATTCCACTGTTGTATCTTCAGCAATCAGAGAAAGAAAAACTAGTCATTTTGGAACAAGTGCTCCATAAGAGAGTAGTTGGTCAAGACATGGCTGTAAAATCTGTAGCAGATGTTGTTCGTTGTTCACGTGTTGGTCTTTCTGATCCTAACCGCCCAATAGCCAGTTTTATGTTCATGGGTCCAACAAGTGTTGGTAAAACCGAGCTTGCCAAAACTCTAGCTGGATATCTTTTCAATTCTGAAAGCGCGTTAGTGAGGATTAATATGAATGAGTATATGGAGAAGTTTTCAGTTTCACGGCTCGTTGGCACGCTTTCAGACTATGTTGGTTATGAAGAAGGTGGACCGTTAACTGAAATAGTTAGGAGAAAACCCTATTCAGTGGTTCTTTTTGATGAGATTGAGAAAGCTCACCATGATATCATCAAAATCTTGTTACAGCTACTAGACGATAAGAGAATAACAAATTCTCAAGGGAGGACAATAAGTTTCAAAAACTGTGTGGTGATAATGACATCTAATATAGGATCTCACCACATACTCGAAACATGGCATAACAATGAAGATAACAAAGAAGGAGTTTATGAGATAATGAAGCAACAAGTTGTGGAGTTGGCAGAAAAAACTTTCAGACCAGAGTTGATGAACAAAATTGATGAATACATAGTTTTCCAGCCGCTTGATTCAAGAGAAATCTCCAAAATCGTGGAGTTGCAGGTAATTAATTAATGATTGCATATCCACCTTCAATTCAATACTTAGTTTTAAGAATCTTTTATACTCTATTAGTAGATTAGTTATGTATCCACCTCTTTTACTTAGATTGTTTACATTAATGTAACATACAGATGACACGTGTGAAAGATAGGTTGGAACAAAAGAAAATCAATCTTCAATACACTAAAAGAGCAGTGGATCTGCTAGCTCAGCTCGGCTTTGACCCCAACTATGGAGCGAGACCTGTGAAGAAAGTGATTCGGCAAATGGTAGAGAAAGAGATCGCCGTTGAAGTTTTGAAAGGAGTTTTTGCAGAGGAAGACACTATTTTTCTCGACGTTGACAAGGCAAACAGCAAATTGGTCATCAAGAAGCTTCAGAATAATAATAATCCATAGAAGAAATGGCAGCTTGATCATACAGAACAACATGATGTGGCTTTAACTCTTTTATATGTTTGTCATAAATTTAGTTTTCCTTCTTGAAAGGATGATGTTTCAATTACAGCGCTTAAAATCGTTAAAGATAATCTATGGAGCTTTTAATATGACACACGTACGTACCGATGTGATACTCTATTATAGAGTTTGAATGTTTGATAAAGATCTGGTTTTCTTTCTCTGGAGTAGTAGATGAAATCGAAGAATATTACCGAAAACACAGAAGAAGACGGTGTTTAATAAATTAACCACGTTCTCTTGTCGCTTGAAGTGAAATCTCAGATCCTTAAAGTTTCCAAATAGAGATACGGTTCTAAATTTTTTAGTTTTATTTCATTTATTTTTTAATTTAATTGTCCAGAAACTCTGGTTTAGAAACGCCAATAGACATGGCCTAAGCAAACGAACATGCACAAAGTCTTGTGGTGAATTAGCTCTCTTCACAATCCTCTTCATGTTACTATGTAAACTCTGTTCCACTAATTGCTTCACAGCTTTTCTCTCATCACTCATCCTAATATCATATTTTTCTCTACGCACTGAAGAAGTAGAAGAATAAGATGTTCCATAGATTGGAGCTGAGACTTGCTTTCCTTTATCCACAACTCTCAAGCATTCTAGTATCCTCGAGGCTCTCTTTTGTGTCAATGCAGTTCCCACAAGTGTTAATTCAAGCAATGAAGATTCAATACCAGCTTCAATCATCGCTCCTCGATGTCCATTTCCCTTGTGAGACATTAGCATGAGGATGTATATTGCTTTCTCTTGACATCTCTGTGAATCACTCCAGTTTAGTACATCAACTAATATAGGAAACGCTTCAGATGTTTCTCTAATCACTTTCCTTCCTTCAGGGACTGATACTTCAGATGTTTCCTTACTTCCACGTCTCCCAATGTGTTCAAGAGAAATGGGATTAGATGAAACGTTTTGATGATGGATTGAGAGATTGTAAGGAGCTCGAAGAGCATCTTATCGAACTTGTGAGCTTCCTCCAATGATCGGTTTATTGGAATCAAATGCATTTAACCCTAAGAAACTGTCGACTATTGCCTCAGCTATTGTGTCGTGAAGAGGTTTTGATGATTCAATTAGCTTGAACATTTTGTGAACAACACCTGCTTTGTTCTTGAACGAAATTGAAGGGTTTTGCAGAGAAGTCAACATTATGTCACTGAAAACATATAACAACTAAGGAAAGATTAAACCAAAACAAAAAGTTTTGAAAGCGAGTTATAAGGAGAGCACTCAAAACTTCTTGATGACGAGTTTGTTTGCTGTCTTGTCGGCATCGAGAAGGATAGTATCTCCCTCACCAAGATCACTTTTCAGAATTTCTTTGGCAATCTCGTTTTCTACCCTTTTCTGAATCACTCTCTTCACTGATCTCGCTCCATAGTTGGGGTCAAACCCGAGCTGAGCAATAAGATCCACCGCCTCTTTTGTGAACTGAAATTTCAAGCTCTTCTGTTCTAACATATCGCTGACCCTTCTCATCTGCACATTACACGCCAAACAACGAGATCAATTTCATAAAACCTCAAGCTAAACAAGTTTAACAACCAGATTAATTTCAAAAACCTGAAACTGTAACCTGCAAATCGAATGAAAACGAGCTAAACTAAACAAGTCAACAACAAGCTAAATTTCACAGAACACAAACTATAACCTGCAAATAGAACTTAACTGAGAAAACTAGCTAAACTTAACAAGTCAATCAGATCAATTTCACAAAACCGTAATCTGAACCGTAATCAATTACTTACCTGCAACTCCACAATTTTGGAGATTTCTCCTGAATCAAGTGGCTGGAAAACCAAATACTCGTCAATTCTGTTCATGAACTCCGGTGAAAAATACTTTCTTGCCAACTCACAAACTTGTAACTTAAGTTTCTCGTAAACATCTTCTCGGTCACCTTCATTGTTTCTCATCGTATGGAGGATGTGGTCACTTCCGATGTTGGATGTCATGACTATGACACAGTTTCTGAAGGCTACGGTTCTCCCTTGAGAATCTGTAATTCTCCCGTCGTCTAAAAGCTGGAGCAGAATATTAAACACATCGCTATGAGCTTTCTCGATCTCATCAAACAGGACCAATGAGTAGGGTCTTCTCCTCACTAATTCAGTCAACTGTCCACCCTGCCCATGCCCAACATACCCTGGAGGTGCTCCGACAAGCCGTGAGACGGAGAATTTCTCCATGTACTCGCTCATGTCAATTCTGACAAGGTCGTTGTTGAAGAGATAGCCAGCTACAGCTTTGGCAAGCTCGGTTTTACCGACTCCCGTCGGACCCATAAACATAAAACTGGCTATTGGCCGCTTAGGATCAGAGAGACCCACCCTAGAACGGCAAATAGCATCTGCTACCGACTTTACAGCTATTTCTTGGCCTATTACTTTCTGGTGGAGCACTTGCTCCAAGTTGAGCAGTTTTTCTCTCTCAGATTCCTGAAGACCCAACAATGGAATGCCAGTCCATTGGTTTACAATCTCTGCTATGTCATGATCTGTTACCTTCACAGCTCTGTCTATATCACTTGGCTTAGAGATCTTCATCTTCAGCTTGGCAGCAGCTTCGTCGAGAAGATCAATAGCTGAAACAAGAGATCTTCATATTAAGGAATTTTCCAGTGACAAACTAACACTTTCCAAAGAAAAATTAGTAAAGGTATACCTTTGTCCGGCAAAAAGCGCTCAGTGATGTAGCGGTCTGCTAGAACTGCGGCTGCAACCAAAGAACCATCTGAAATCTCGATGCCGTGGTGTAGCTCGTATCTCTCTCTTAGTCCACGAAGGATCAATACGGTATCTTCAATAGATGGCTGACAACAATGCACTTGCTGAAACCTACGTTCCAAAGCCGGATCTTTCCCAAAGTACTTTTTGTATTCTCCTAAAGTGGTTGCACCCATGCATCTGAGCTCGCCTCGCCCAAGCATTGGCTTTAACAAATTGCTTGCATCCATCGCGCCAGAAGCTCCTACATAAAGGAAATAACATAAACCTATTATTTAGTTTCAGCAATAACAAATCATTAGTGTCAACCAGAAAACATAAAGACAAGAAACCTTAGATCACTAACATCCTAACTATAAATTTTCAGCTGATGAGAATTGAAAACAATTAGATAGATATCTAACCATTTATAAAGAGCATACAAACAAGGCAGTGTAGAATATCGAAGCATGCACTGTCTATAAAAACACATAAAAAGTTACCTGCACCAACTATAGTGTGAATTTCGTCAATAAATAAGATTACGTTCCCGGAAGATGTTACTTCATTTAGAACCGCTTTCAGCCTTCCCTCAAAATCTCCTCTAGCTTTGGCTCCAGCAATCAAGGCACCCATATCCAGGGAAATTACCTAAATGATAAAACAACCAAGCATTAAAATCTTCCTCCTATCCCTTTGAGACGTGTAAACCAATTATAAAGGTAAAATAAGAAAAGGAAACTAGAGAACTGTAAGGACGAACCTTTCTATTCAAAATAGGTTCAGGTACATCCCCTAGCACAATTCGCTGAGCCAATCTAAAATTATTAAGTTCTATTAGTAAATTCTTCCAAAGAAAGTAAGATCTTAAACTTCCAGAGATTACAAAATAAAAGAGAGACACAATTGAAGTCTTACCCTTCTACAATGGCTGTTTTACCTACGCCAGCCTCACCAATCACAATGGGATTGTTTTTGGTTCTCCTACACAGTATTTGGATGCAGCGTTGGATTTCAGTATCCCGTGCAAAGACTGGATCAAGCTTTCCTTCCTTTGCCATTCTAGTTAAATTCTTTCCGTACTTTTGAAGGGCCGACACATCCTCCGTATCCTCCGTAAAGTTCTCCAAATTAGGCTAAAAGAAAATAAGACAAATTAGCATTGGTAAGACAACAAAGATGATAAAAAGATACTGCAACTGANATGGAAGTTTTGCATTCTAGAGCTCTTTTTAAACTTATAATTT
>OVAU01003037.1:0-11598 GCA_900406315.1 Biscutella laevigata subsp. laevigata
CAACTTTCCTTTTTGAAAATGAACCTCCTAGATTACAAAAACAGCACGACAGACAGGTGAGAGAAAATGGAAAATAAAAAGTAAACTAAAAGAGGACTAAAACTAGTTTCATTAGTTTCAAGGGTATTTTGGTCAAAATAAAAAGTTGGTCATAAAAAAACAGTCCTAGAGTGAGAAGAATATGGGAGTGTGTTAGGTTGCAATTTTAAGTTTANTTTATTATGAGTTATAGTAAGAAAATGTATGTCATTTAATTTATGCATAATGGTCGATTTTGTTGTATTTTTCAGTTAAAAAGTTATTTAATATCGTGGTGATTCTTACATATTTCTAAAAGGTTATTATGATAAAGAGTTTAATTAGGATAGTAACATTTTCCTAAGAATATAACATAGAGATTCTTATAATATTTAGGAACTAAAATGAAATTAATTAGTATAGTAGCATTTTAATTTTAATAAATCTGAATCCACGTATATGGAAATTACAAATCTAAATTGGGCATATCCAAAGAACTTAAATTTGGTGGACTCTCAATTTAAAGTCTGAGAGGTTATTTCTAAGATTCAAAGATTGATCATATCAATATCATTAAATTTAATTCTTATTTTTAGTTTCTTATTCGCAGATTGATTTTATCCATACTTATTTATATATATATATATATATATATATATATATATATATATATATANATATATATATATATATATATATATATGCAAAGAAATATAGAAAAAAACATACAAGAATCAAAAACAAACACCAAGCTTAATTATCAAACTAAAAACAACAATTTGTCTATCATTTCTAATCATGAAATATGGTACTTTGTTTATGTTATTTTTTTTCTTACATTCATCGTTTTAAGCCATTCTAAAGGTAATATTTATTTATGTTATCAGATTTTTTATATCGTTACAAGTTTTTTTTAATAGTTATCAGTTTTTTACCTTCGTAAATTTTATAACTAAATATTATTTTTTGTGAATAATATAACATAATATTAATGAAAGTTATCAAGAAGAAGTGCATCCTTGAAAGACATTTCCATGGATCATGCGGAAACAAAGGAGTAAGTAGTTGCCTTTCAGACTTCAAAAGATATGCTCCAATACCAAAGGAAAAGAGATATACTGCAGTTTGTAAATGCGAGGACCTAACAAAAGAAGTTCCTAGATATTATCGATGTCTTTGCCGTCACAAGTGTTAAAAGAAATATTGTATGAGGGAATCTAAATAAAAAGTTATTTTAAGAAATAATAAAATAAGTTGACATCAACAAAAAAAAAAAAAAATCAGCATGTAACTAAACACGAATCAATTTTAAACAATCTTTTTAATAGACTTTAATACCGTACTCAAATTAAGATACTATTTAGATGAGATTATAAAATTGAAATAAACAAAAATAAAATCTTATTTATAAATATAGTATAGAAAATTATTAGGTACTTTATTATAATTATATAAAATATAATTAATTAGATGTGGTGTATTTTTAATTTCATCAATGAGTGACAAATACAAAGATTATTAATATATAAGCCATGTTCGTCTATAGCGGCAGCTGTAAGCGACAACGATTCAAAAATTGAACATTTACATTGTAATTTTAAACCCAGCTATAAAAGAAGAATCGATGGATCTTAACAACAACAATGCAGAAGACATTCTTTCTAATCGCCCAATTATTCAGCGATTTAATATTTTGAGTAAAAGAGCTGCGAGCGTCGTTCTTCGGCGATCGTTTTTCATTTTACCTTATATCTTTTGTCTTCGTTGGTGCCGTTATCGCTAACCGCAGCGGCAGCTCACCAAACAGGGCCATAATTTACACTTCTATGCTTTTAAATTTCATTAATGAAGGACAAATACAAGATTAGATAAGTTTTCATTAATTAATATGATTTTAGATCATAACTGAGAATAGCTAGAACAATATCAATTTATTTTCATATTTTCATTAACTAAAACAAAATATATATATATATATATATATATATGTTTTAAATTTATTGTATGGTATATATTATACAACATTATGGATTATGTGTACTGATTAATACAATAGAAACGAAATCGACAAAGACCCAACAAGACAACAATCTGGATGAAAAAGGGTTAGAGAAAAAGCTTATCTTCATTTTATATGTTCGTTGACTTTCTTTTTGATGATGTGATCTTCCAAGATTACATTGTGATATTGATTCAATTATGGTGCAGGAGGATGAGAGATGAGCTCACAAATCAATATTTAGAGATAGCTCTAACCTTACAAACAAGCTTGATCATGTAATGTATCTCATCTCTATATTCTGTGTATGTGTTTGTGTTTAGCAGCAAAAATCATGTAGCACCATCGTTATCTGTTTGTGCTGACCAAAACATCATATCTGAGTAGAGAAACAAATACACATTACACTTGTACTACTGTGTATGTGGAAAATGTTTTTATATCACAAGCCAAACATCGCTTTAAAACAATAACCCTTGATGTTATGTTTAAGACCAACTCCTAATGGAGTTGTAATGGAGTTATTTTGGGTTTCTTAAGCCCATTTTAAAATAAAAAGGTGATAAAAGAGTTTAGAAACGATTCTTATTTAAGAAATTTTGGATGAGGTTTAGAAACTCTACGTGGCATATCGTGATTGGTTCGGGCAAAATAATGAGCAAATGTGTTTGGGTCTCCTCTCACTTCGCACAGAGCGAGAAACGAAAAAAAAAACAGAAGTTGAAGAGCTGGGGCGATTTGTTTGGCGATTGTGATGGTTTTGTCGCCGACGAAGAGAAAGCCGGCAATTGATACGGCGACGAAGACTGTCAAATATTGAATCCAAGAATTTGTGTTATTAATTTGTGAACCTCAAGGTTCGAATTTATACAAAGGAATTGAGAATCTATAGCAAATCTTAAGTGAATAAAATCCTAACAGGATTGCTTGCATATCAAGCTACTTATCCGTAATACTCCCCCTCAAGTTGGAGCGTACAAATTTTGAATGCCCAACTTGATTTGAAACGCGTCGAACTCCTTTTTGCCTAATGCTTTGGTTAGTATATCAGCAAGTTGATCGTTGGTGGAGACATGCTGAGGTAGAACTGTCCCATTCAAGATGCAATCACGGATGAAATGACATTCGACTTCGATATACTTGGTGCGTTCATGAAACACCGGATTAGCGCTAATGTGTATAGCAGCTTGACTATCACATCGGATACTCATGGGTGCCGGATGAGCTTCACCTATCTCTTCTAAGAGGGATTTTAACCACCGTAATTCTTTCGTGACAGCACCCATTGCTCTGTATTCGGCCTCAGCCGAGGAGCAAGAAACTGTCTTTTGTTTCTTAGTTTTCCAAGATATAGGAGAATTACCATATTGAACAATCCAACCTGTCAATGATCGGCGAGATAAAGGGCAACTAGCCCAGTCCGAATCACTCCATCCAGTAACGTGTTGAGGTGAATCTGCACTAAGAAGAATACCTTGACCAACACTTCCCTTCAAATATCTAACAACCTTTAATGTTGTAAGCCAATGATCTTGTCGAGGTAGCTGCATGAATTGAGACAAAATGTGTATCGCATAGGAGAGATCCGGTCGAGTCGAAGAAAGGTAAATAAGCCGTCCAACAAGTCGTCGATAAGTTTCTGGATTGGGCAAAAGATTACTCGTCGAAAGAGATAACTTGTGATTTTGCTCGATGGGAAAACCAATTGGCTTGCAACCTAACATGCCAACTTCCTCCAATATATCCATTATATACTTTCTCTGACAGAGATAGATACCTGTAGAATTTCTTGCAATTTCTAAGCCAAGAAAGTACCTTGCAATGCCCAAGTCCTTCATGTGGAAACAAGTTGACAAGTAATCTTTGAAAGCTGTGATTGCTGTAGTTGAATTGCCTGAGATAATCAAGTCATCCACATATACTAATACGTGCAACGTAGTTTTACCATGATGAAGCACAAACAAAGAATAATCTGTTTTCATTTGCTTAAATCCGTAAGTGACTAAGGAATCCGCTAGCTTTGCAAACCAGCATCTAGGAGATTGCTTTAAACCATATATAGACTTACGTAGACGATAGACTCTCTTGTCACCCTTTGATGTAAAGCCAGGAGGAGGTCGCATGTATATCTCCTCATCAAGATCTTCGTGTAACAAACGTTATGGACGTCCATTTGATGAATTTCAAAGTTTTTCTTTGCTGCAATGTCTAGAATTAATCGAACAGTTGTCATCTTTACAACTGGAGCGAAGATTTCATTATAGTCTAAGCCCTCTGTTTGAAGATTTCCAAGAGCTACGAGTCGTGATTTAAGACGTTCCAATGTTTCATCTGCTTGTAGCTTCGTTCTATAAACCCAATGACTTCCAACTAATTTACGACCTGGTGGAAGGTCCACTAGATCCCACGTATGAAGATTCTCAAGAGATTGAACCTCCTTACGCATTGATTCTTTCCATTCATCTGAACTCATATCTTCTTTAAATGAACTGGGCTCAATTGCAACTGTTAATGCTTCAAGATAACAACAATATGCTGCAGAGAATCGTTGACAAGACACATAATTTGAAAGAGGATGAGCAGTACCTGAGGTTGCTGTTGGAGAAGATGATTCGGAGGGAGGACTTTGGGGACGTGAGTTGGAGATTGTGTTAATAATATAGTCTTTGTACCGTGACGGAACAACAACTTGTCTTGAGCTTCGTCGGATATTTGTTATGGAGTTTAAACGAGAAGTAGAAACTGATTGTTGGGGAACATTGGTTGGTGCCATAACTGAAGTTGGATCTGGTTGGGAAAGACACGTTTCAGTTGGCACTGGAAGAACTACTGGAGCACCCACTGTCACGTTTTGTTGATCATTTATGTCATCTGGAGGACTAGTATTTGGAGGAAGGAGAGTATTATTTATAGGCAGTGAAGATGATGGTTGTGTTTCAGCATATGTAAAGACGTCTTCATCGAAGATAACGTCTCTAGAGACAAAGAAAACATTGCGATCCAGATCATATAACCGCCAACCTCTCTTAACGTAAGGATAACCTGTAAAAACGCAACGTCGACTCCGTGAATCGAATTTATCACCATTGTGATCTATGTTGTGTGCAAAAGCAGAGCAGCCAACAATTCGAAGATGCTTATATGAAGGAGCATGGCCATATAATATCTCGAATGGAGTTTGACCTTGGAGAATAGTTGATGGTGTTCGATTTATTAAATATGCAGCATTGAGGGCACACTCTCCCCAAAACTCAATTGGCAGCTTGGACTGAAATAGCAACGCACGAGCAACTTCAAGAATATGCCTATGCTTGCGTTCCACTCTACCATTTTGTTGAGGTGTGTATACACATGACGTTTGATGTAATATTCCAACTTCTTGAAAGAACTTTGTTAAACTTAGAAACTCTGCTCCATTATCACTTCGAACCATCTTAACCTTTCTTGAAAACTGACGTTCAATCATTGTTAAGAAGTTCTATAATTGTTGTGCAACAGCAGCCTTGTTTGTAAGAAGAAATAACCAGACCGCACGGGAACAATCATCTACAATTGTTAGAAAATATCGGGAGCCACAGTGAGCTGGAGAGCGATAAGGACCCCACAAGTCACAATGTATCAAGTCAAAAATCTCATTCGATTTATTTAAAGAATTAGGGAAACTGTTTCGTGTCTGTTTTGCTTTAAAGCAAATCTCACAACTCTTATTCAAAAGCTCACTACTACTATTAGAAGACTTTAAATCTGGAATCTTGTCGAGAACCCGAGAAGAAGAATGCCTCAAACGTTTATGCCAAACCGTTGAGTTAGTCTGGATACTCGTCTGATTTGAAATCACAATCTCATTCTCACGTAGTCGATATAGTTCATCTCCCTCACGATCACCCACTCCAATCAGCATCCTGGAATTGCGGTCCTGCAAAATCAAAAGTCTATCAGTGACTTGAGCTACCAATGAATTATCAGTGAGTAACTGTCCCAACGAAATGAGATTTGTATTGAAGCCTGGCACTAGATAAACATTATGCAAGCATAGGCTTGGCGTGAGCTGTATGGTGCCTTGTTGTGAACTTATCACATTTGCACCGGCTGGGAGACGAACTGTTACTGGAGGAATTTGGCGAAGATCACTAAACGCGTTTGTGCATCCAGTCATATGATGCGTCGCCCCTGTATCAAGGATCCATAGACTTATACGTTGCTTACCACTTAAACGATCATTGGTAGAGGTCGAAGGTCCAAAGAGACGTTTAATTGTCTGCCATTGTTCATCTGTAAAGCCTGTCAAACCTTGTCTATCTGTATCGCTTACAGGTGTGTTTGTTTGATTAACAGACACATTGGCTGTAGCTATTTGTGTGTTGTTGGCTCGCGGTTGTGTACCTCGTCCACGACCACGTCCGCGAGGTCTGTCTTCCCACCAATCTGGATAGCCAATGACTTTGAAGCAATCAGAAAGCTCATGACCTGAACGTTTGCATCCGGTGCAATAACGTATTAGATCCTTGTTAACTGGTGCAGAACGTGATTCTGGCTTCTGAGCAGCAACTGTTGCCACTCGATTGGGTTGATCAATCTGTGAAGCAAAGCTCATAACCTCTGTTTGAATTTTTGCAGAATTTATGGTCTCGTTCTGTAGGATTGTTTGATACACAGTATCAAGGTCAGACAAAGGAGATATAGCACAAATCTGTGATCGTACTGCACCGTGAACACTGTCATCTAGGCCTGCAAGAAAGTCATGAACTTTTAACACATCATTCTTTTTATCACGTGCAGTATTAAGGTCGCATGTGCAAAGACCACACTCGCAGCGTTTTGTGGTAGTACACTCTGTTATTCCATCCCAAATTCTAGTTAATTGGCCAAAGTAAGTATCCACAGATGCTCCGTTTTGCTTGCATAGAGATAAAGCTAATCTCAATTGTTGTAGGCGTGCTCCACTTTTAACAGAGAATCTTTTCTTGATTAGATCCCATAACTCTTTTGCAATTTCTCTGGTTGATATCGTCGAACGAAGATTAGGATCAATTGTCAATTTGATCCAGCCGACAATTAGGTGGTTATTTGCCGTCCAATCATCTAGGTATGGAGAATTAGATGCAGGTTTTGGTATTGTGCATCAAGGAATCCGAACTTCTTCCTAGAACTCAAAGCCATGCGGAAGTGCAAAGCCCATTCGCCATAGTTAAGACCGGTGAGTAATGGTTGAGAGATTACAGCACCTGGATTGTCTCCCGCAGTAAGATCATACGGTGAGATAGTTTTGTGGGTTGTCATGCGATAAGTAAGTAAACGATAGGAGAAAGAAGAAGAACAAACCGAGAGGTAATGTTCAAAAATTTAGGGTTTCAGGATCATGTCAAATATTGAATCCAAGAATTTGTGTTATTAATTTGTGAACCTCAAGGTTCGAATTTATACAAAGGAATTGAGAATCTATAGCAAATTTTAAGTGAATAAAATCCTAACAGGATTGCTTGCATATCAAGCTACTTATCCGTAATAAAGATAAATCAGACAAAGAGAAGGAGAGCGAGACTATAGAAGCGTTTTATTGATCTTGTCACCGATTAGGGTCACCAAATCGAATATCCGATTTTATCGAATTGATTGCGAATATTGCAATGGTGCTTTCGCAAAAGCTTCACGGAGCATTCAAAGGTGCAGTGGAGAGTATCACCGGTCCTCGAACAGTCTCTGCGTTCAAGGAGAAGGGAGTTCTCAGCGTCAGCGAATTCGTTCTCGCCGGTGATAATCTCGTTGCCAAGTGCCCTACTTGGTCCTGGTTAGTTCGAATTTTAGTTCCCTCTGGATAATTCACAAAATCTCGATGTGCTAAGCATTGACTTGATCAACTAATCGGAAAACGTGTTTCTGAGGTTTAGGCTATTTTACAATCCTGTGAATGATTTGGGATGATTACTCGTGTTTTGGTAAGAGTTAGGGTTTTATACTAGAACAGTACAAACAGATCATGGTTTTTCCTTTTTACTCCGGGAATCTGGTGATCCGAGCAAAAGAAAACCATATTTACCATCAGACAAACAGTTTTTGATTACTAGGAATGGTAAATTCGAGATATTTAGACCTTGCTTCTGTTTAGTTCAAAGTTTCGTTTCTCATTCAAGTGAACTTTGTGGATCTCCTGGAATAACAGTACCTTGTCTACAAAGAGCTGCATCTGTGGCAGAGGATTATGAAACTGCTAGAGGTGAAGTTTTGGTTGTTGAGTAAGGAGGAAGATATTCCATACATGGAAGAGTATGATGAGTCTGAAAATGATCCAGTGAGTTGTTTATATACACATGAGCTTTTTCTATTTCAATTCTCTTGTTTCCAACACGCTCAACTTATTTTTTAGATTGTTAAGAATTTTCAAAAGTGAAAAGATCCTATAAATAGATTGAATTTGGCATTATAGTGGCCTCTGAGCAATTTAGTGACCTCTCCAAGTATATAACTTAGATTTTGAATGAATGTGAAGACCTAAGCAAGAACAAATGAATGAATTTGACACACATGTTTTTGTCTTATACTAGTTGTTAATTTTTTTTTAGGACTCTATATTAAGAATCCTTGATGGAGAAGATTTTTACAAAATTATATTATGAGATTTTTATCTTATACTTTTTGATTAAAAATAAATAGAAAATTGTTAAGAACCTCATTTTAACAACTCACTAATGGAGTTGCGTATGAGCTAGACTGAGACCTATTAGATAATCTCTTCACTACTTAACAATAACCCTTGAAAACAAATAAAAATTCATGTTTAAATCTAACAACTGCGATGCCATAATGAAAGTAGCCTTGAAAGTTTGAGAGTGATATGTAATTATAAATATCATAAAATCAAAATATATTAGATATCTTATTTTAAGAGAATATCATATAGAAATTGGAGGATAGGAAGATAAAAGATTGATTATTCTTTAAAAATATATTTTTAATTTTAACTTAAATTTTTAAAATTGTGATTTAAAAGATAAGTAAAAGTCACAAATAATTAATTAAAAAAATATAATTGTAAAATAAACTAGAGAAGCCGATCTGAAAGATATTAGAGCATCTCCAATGTGGAGTTTTTACAAGGTTCTTAGAATTAATTTAATATTAAAAGTGGAAAGATTTAAGAACTCAGAAGTAAAAATATAAGGATTAGTTCTTAGCTAAGCACTTATGGAAGGAGTTTTTAAGAATTTTGATTAATTAAATACTATTTTAATACTAAGCACTCCTACTTAGATGCTCTTAAGCAACTAATGTTACCTTGGGGAGAGAAGAATAACTGAAAAGACTTCTCATAAACTCTAGCTTGTCATTTGATCTTTATTTTTATTTTAGTATGTATATTTTTTTTTTACTTAATTTATTGACATTATTATTAATATTTTTTTAAAAAAGAAATCAACAGTTTCATATTTGTGGTGTCGAACTCCTAAGGGCATCTCCAACCCCACTCCAAATCCCACTCCAAACTCCATTTTGAAGTAAAATTTCCTCCAACCTCACTCCATTTTCAACTCCAATTTTTACTCCAAATATGGAGTAATCCTATTTTTCACTCCATTTTGAAGTTAAACTTTTTTATTTATAAAATAGTCCTTCAAGTTTTAAATGATTTGATTTGAAGAGTCATAATAATTTGTTTGACAAATAAAACTTCATAATCTCATAATCTTATTAATTAAAAAGTAAAATTAATAACATTAAAACTGAAATGGAAAAGAGGTAAAATCAGAAACGTCCATATCTCTCATTCCTTAATCTCTCTAGACACGTTTTTGTTTTAATTTTCTAGGTCATAAATAAAATTATTTTTAAAAACTGAAAACGCCAATATTTTTTATTTGATTTCTAGAATTTTATAAAAATGCTTCAAAAATCGAAAAATTGTTTTAAAATATTTTCACAAAATCATCAAAATAAGATTAATTTTTTTTTAAAATATTTTCACAAAAATCATCAAAATAGAATTAATAATCTACTTTGTTTTGTTATTTTTTATGGTGTAATGTGTTCTTTTATTTTTATAATATTTAATTTAAAATAATAATATAACTTATGTTTTAAAAAAAACAAAAGGGATCAATTTGTTAAGTTTATAAATACAGGGAATTATTAGCAATTAATAATAAAGTATAAAATAAAAATATAATTTAAATATTTTTTTAGAGTAAAATATAGAGTAATACATTGGAAGAAAACACAACTCCATTTAAAATTATTCCATTTTTTGTTGTTTTAAAGTAAAAATGGAATGATACATTCTAATGTTGGGCGGTGGTCTAGAAATTTTTTACCATTAGAGTAAAGACATCCTACACTGACATTATTTTTCTAATTGGATTTTCTTTTGCATTAGGCTTGTCATGTTTTTTCTAGGAATTGGAATTATGCATCGTTATTTATATAAATAAACTTAATTATAATGTCATATTTTTTGTCTAACAAATAAAAGAATAATAGATGGATTATTGACAAAAAGAATATTTTTAGACATAAAAATATATTAGATAGATAAAAAAAAATCTCTCTTAAATTTTAATTATAATTAGATAAGGATACGAGTTATACCCGGATTTTATTGTTATCATAAAAAAGTTCTTTAAATTTGTTACTTAGTAAATTTATTTATTAGGTTGTTCTTTAAATTTTTTCTTTATTAAGAAAATTTTGTGATTTTGAATAAGTTAAGTATTTATTTAAATTATAAATAAGATTTTTTTACTAAAAATATATTGTTAATTAAAATATGAAAAATAATAATTATTCAATATTTTTTGTTGACACGTGACCTCCAATGTTTCTCTTTTAATATATAAGAGAATTATTGGTTAACAATTTGTATTAGATTTTTGAATTGTTTATATTTATCTTCAAGCAAATAGAATATATAAAAAATATTTAAACAACCAAACTTTTTTTTGTAGGATATATATTTCTAAAAAATTGTTTTAAAAATTATAAATAATGATTTTTATTAAGAATATAATGTTTGGTAACACATATAATAATAATCCATTAAAAACTAAATATAAATATGTTGGACAACATATTTAAGATATTAATTTTTAAAAATAAAAAAGATAGAAAAATTATAGATTTGATATGTGGACTCCAATATTTTTCTTTTAATATATATATATATATATATATATAAAAAATACAAATATTTCGACACATGACTTGACAGTGGGCTTCAATATATATATATATATATATATATATATATATAAATTAATATATTAGTTTCTTAAGCCTATTGCCAAACAAGTTTACTATTAATTTGATTTTAAGAGATTATTATATTTGTTGTCAAACAAAATATTTTAGAAAATTAAATTAAAATTATAAATGGATCAAATATACTTAACATATATATATATGTGTGTGTAATTATAAAATATATTCTATTTCTAGGTTTTTGTTAATTTATATACTATATATATACGTAATATACTATTTTTGATTAACATTTTTGATTAAACTAAATCTAAATTTTAATTTATGTTCTTTAATTAACTTATATATATATTTTAATTGTTAAACATAATTACGTAAATATATAAAAATTA